>JAQQAE010015184.1:0-12136 GCA_029823295.1 Pseudamia nigra
TAGAATCAGTACTGCAGTAAAAGGAAGTAGAAGTACTCATCAATAAAAGTACTTGGTAGTGAGTAACTTTATGTCACGGAACAGATTCATTTCAGCTTTTTTTTGGGCGATTTGTTCATTTTTGTGGTTTATTTTATTCATTTATTTTTTAACCTAGTTTTGCTCTGTCTCGTCATCATATTGTTCATTTTCGCTCTTTAACTTAATTTTTTTTTTCATTTTGTTGCTGATTTTGTTTGGCAGGACGACTACATTTTTCCTTCTCATTTGTTCATTTTCCTTCACATTTGTTTATTTTTTCTTCGCATTTGTTCATTTTTTCTTCACATTGGTTCATTTTTTCTTCACATTGGTTCATTTTTCCTTTGCATTTGTTAATTTTTCCTTTGCATTTGTTCATTTTTCCTTCGCATTTGTTCATTTTCTTGATTATTTTGTTCCGTATGAAGATAACCTTCCTTCTTTTTTTTTCTTCAACGTTGCTCATTGTTTTCATTTTTAAGTATTTTGTTCATTTTGGTGATGATTTATTCCTTTTTTTTTCGCCCACACGACAACTTCTCTTTACAAATTCATGACAAAGGGTCAATTTGACCCAAACACCACACGAGGGTTAAAGCAGTTTGAAAGTAGCTGAATCAGTCCTTTAACACATAATTCTACACATTAACCAATATTTGCTGCAAAACAAGACACAGAGATTTGAGAAGGTTGTGTTTTTGATTTGACACTGTTCCATAAACGCTGATGTTTCATTTTGCTGGTTCATTAGTGAAACATGTTCGATAAACACAGCTGATGCCAGAAGGATTTCAACGAGCTGCCATGTCAAACGTGGCCTCCAGCTGAAGATAAATCACTCAGCACATGTTAAATTATTGTTGAAAGCCAGAGACTGTGCTCAACAGAAATATGAAATTATCAAACAAAATCCGCTCCAATTCCTGAGCGGGTGGTTGTTTAAGGCCTTACCTTTTTTTGTTGAGGTGGTGTACGAGAGGACGTCGCGCCTCCCAACATGTCTTATCGCAGCACAAATATTCAGCCGCCGAGGTAAACAAGTCTGTTTTTCGCCGCAGACCCTCGTTCTCTACCTGGTCGAGACGTCGGCGTGTGGACGATCATGTCTCTCACGCCTCTTCTTGTATTTTGAGGAACATTTTCTTGTGTTACTTTGCCGTAACACGCCAAGGACGGTCATTTCGATCAAAACCAGTTGTGAGTAGTTGCTTTTCTCTCCAGAACCGTCCAGAAGGCGTCGAAACTACGAATCGACACATATGGAATCAGGTTTGTACTTAAAAAAAGTGTGAGGTAACTGAAAACAGGTCTTATGTTCTAGTTTCTTCAAAGTCGCCACCTTTTGCTGTGGTCATTCTCTTGATGAGCTTCATGAGGTCGTGACCTGAAATGGTGTTGAAAACCATCTCAGGTCACGACCTCACAGGTTTGCAAAAAAAGCAAAGGGCGGTGACTTTGAAGGAACTAGAACATAAGGCATGTTTTCAGTTATTTCACACTTGATTCCATATGTGTTCATTCACAGTTTTGACGCCGTCAGTGTGAATCTACAATGTAAATGGTCAAAATAAAGGAAATGCATTGAATTAGAAGGTGTGTCCAAACTTTTGGCCTGTTCGGTAGTTAACCCCTCTAAGTGGTGGAAAAAAACAAAAGTTATTACTTATTTATACAGCGGTCCCTCGTTTATCGCGAAGGTTACGTTCAGAAAATAACCCGCGATACGTGAAGTTCGCGATGTCGATTCCTGAGCGATGCATGATTCGCACAACAAACGCGATGCCGGGACGGATTGAATTTGTTATTTGGGCACCAGCGTATTTGTTTTCAGGCTGTAAAACCCGTCACCACACACTTTATACACTGTTCTCAGATTTTCTGACATTTCTCTCTTATTGAAACACTCTCAAAATTCAAACCTTCATAGATTTTATCAATCAACCTACTAAGCTGGACACATAAAAAATGACTAATAGTGACTCACGTGTCACACTTCCTCTGACGGCGCCTCTTCGTCCTGACGTCGCTCTGCTGTAGCGTCTTTTTCCAACGAAGGCCTTCGTCGACGTTGGTTTTTGTCGGAGAGAAAACTCGCAAACATGCAGCACTTCAGAGTCGCACTGCTAGCGATCGAACGTTTGTGTCGGTTTGGTGAACTGAACGCATTCTGTACTGCACAGGAAACGCAACAGAGGAGATTGATTGACAGTGGCCTTAGCCAATCAGGACACAGAACACATTGCACGTTCATATACTGTAAAACAAAACAAACAAACAAAAAAAACATGAAAATTGTACAAAACAAAATCCGCGAGACTGCGAAAGGTGAACTGCGATATAGCCAGGGATCCGCTGTGTACCGGATTTTCCGGGTGAAAAGTCGCTCCGGAATGTTAGTCGCATGAGCCAAAAAATGCACAATGAAGAAGAAAAAACGTGTATTAGTCGCTCTGGAGAACACGTCGCATTTGTTCGGGGAACGCGCTGGGCGGCCAGGCGCTCGACGGCCTCCCCGGGTAAGTGAGGGCACCGACATGTTTGATGCTAAGCTGACGGCAGCTACGGTTGTTACCGGTAACGTCTACATTTTAAATTGTCAGTAATACCGATGCAGGTACACAAGCCTAGCGCAACCCGTCGCGTCTGTCAGTGCGACAAACACCCTGTACTCGAAATTCTTTAATATACAAGTCGCTTCGATGTATTTCTCGCTCCCCTTGCCAGACTATGCAAAAAAAACGCGACTTGTAATCCAGAACATACGGTATAAATATTTCTTGTGAAGATTCTCAGTCGTCCAGGTCGTGGAGTCCAAGGCGTGTGATTCTTCCTTCTGTCGACTGGACTGGGAATTTTGGTTTGAAGACGCTTCACTACCTGTCCTACGCTAGCTAACTGAAGAAGCTTCCTGGATAGGTAGCGAAGCGTCTTCAAACCAAATTCCCAGTCGAGGCGACAGTAAGAAAACCACAACCTTTTCCGTGACGTCCAGGTTTCAGGACAAACACACTGGAGACGGTGGAAACGAAGCAAAATAAGTGACGCTATCAACATACATGATTGTATGTGAGCAGCTGTTTGCAGAAACAACAGCACTTATGACCGTAACAAGGAGTAATCCATTAACAAGGAGTAATCCATTAACAAGGAGTAATCCATTAACAAGGAGTAATCCATGCAAAGAATGAGGCGGGAGTGAAGAGAGAAAAAAACTAGAGTTTAGTTTACATATGATGAAAGAGAGAAAACACGTTTGCATGAGGCGACTGAGTGAAAAATCCCCCAAAGACTTGAATTCAGCTCACGGACAAAACGCAAACATAGCCATAAAGAAACGAGCTCATTGGTCGACAGTCGACACGTGTCTGCGACGCCACATGTGAAGCATGAACGGACGAATAACACGCAAACTTATATGAACCAAACTAATAGATACTAACAAAAAGAGAAGATGGTCGCCCCGAATTCCCTTTTTTTAAAGTAAAATATTGTCGCCAATTCAGAGTAAAAAACAATCAGGTAAAATGAACGAGCGTTGTTAAAAGTTACCGTATTTTCCGCACCCTAAGGCGCACTATCCAAAAACGGTCTCTTTATGATCTTTTTCCATACATAAGGCGCACCGGATTATAAGGCGCATTAAGCGACGCAAAAGTTAGATAAGTCAAACTCTTTTCAACTCATTCGCAATAACTCTCAACATTGTTCAGTTGTAACACATAAAATACAAAACAATACGATACACTCACTTTTTGGGTTCGTTGCTCTCCCGCGGGTCCATCGGGTTCTTCGTCTTCGGTGTCTGGGTTTGGCAGTTGGGCGGTTTCGGCATCGGGCGGGTCCGGATCCCTCTCATCATTGTCCGGGTCGGTCTCCATGCTGTTGCTTGGCTGTTCGGTGGTGGTTCCGGCTCTTGTGGGAGCTGGGACGGTACTTGGGATGGGTGCCTCTGCGGTCCATTGGCGGGTGGTGGCGTAGCTCGCGGTTTGGCTTTGTTCAGCCTGTTGGCACCGGTGTCTGGCGGTTGGAGTTCTTTGGTTAATCCGCCCAGAGTGGTGGTGGGCTCCGGGTTGGCGAGTTTGAAATCTGCTTCATAAGCACGTCTCTGTGTCGCTTCCTGTTGGTAAGTACACATACTGTGCCGTATCACTCGCGGAGTGATACCGTACATACGGCACGGTACGTATGACTTCGCAAGGCTCCTGATTACCGTAACGCTCCTACAAGTGGTGCTGCAAAGTCGTACCGTCCTCAAACATTTTGACAGATTTTTGAGCACCGTGTACCACGTACGATAAAATTGGTTCGAGGTCAATAAACACAAACCAGAATAAATCCATACATAAGGCGCACTGTCCATTTTTGAGAAAATGAAAGGATTTTAAGTGCGCCCTACGGTGCGGAAAATACGGTACTCATTTCAGGGATTTGTAGGTTTGTGAAGGATTTAAAGGCTGTTGTTATGTTGCGTTTTATTTAATTGTAGACTTGTATTATTACAATATGTAGAACTAGCTCAAGTTAACATGTAATTCCAATATTGTAAAATAATGGAAGGACCTATTTCTAGAAAGACACACAGTTATATATGATCAGTAACGTATACATTATGTCCAAATGTCTGATAACGACAGGAAAACGCTGTGATTTAGAATAGTTATGGAATAGTTAACACAAAATCACAAAATAAAAAGAATATCTGAGCTGTTGGTTCCACTGGAGGTTTTTCTCCTGCGTTAAAAGTTTCGAAGTTTTGGCCGTGAATTGCGAAGCGCCCTAACACACGGCGTCCAATCGTTGCCCTGCACTTTTCTTTCCGACCGGTCTGTTCGGCAGGTGATTTCACTGAATTCCTAACCACCGATCGATCTTCAGCGAAACAAACCGGAAAGAAAACCTGCAGCGTCTCGGCTGTTTGTGGCAACGGTTTGATTGGACCCCGCTGGCCTAGAGCTAATCTGGGATTATAACCAGCGCTGCACAAATACGACTGAATCGGTGAACATTTAAAAAAAAATGTCTTTGACTCAATAAAAAATCAAACACAAAGATCACGACGGTGTAATCGACGTCTTGCCACGTTGCTACATTTACGATGGAGGCACAGGTTGTAGCCCGACGCAAACGGCCTGTCGAGAGGTCGGACATTCCACGACACGCGCTTTGTCAAACCGGCCTGGCGGAGTTTGGATTGTTGTACAATGTGACACCATCTGAATTGTGTTTATGGCTTGTGAGAACATATGACATAAAGATTTGGCTGCTGAAGTGGAACCATTTTTAATACATCTTGTACGACAATATAAACCTAGATCTTTGCTCTTGTACAAACCTAACGACTCTGCAGTTTGAGTTCCTTCTCGTTTTGGAACTTTATTTCCATCTGTCTTCTGCAGACAGGAAAATAACATTATTAAAAGAAAAGAGGGGAAACAATTAGACTAAATAAATTTAAAAAAAAGACTCTGCCTCATCCATCACATACACATAATGTAGAATTAAAGCACATTGTGAGGTTTAAGGGGTAGGAAATGGATGGATGGATATTGTGAAATTAAATCTGTACCTGTTCAAGCTGCACACACATAATAAAACAAAAATATTTTTTTTCCATCACAACATGAGTAATTGACATGCAGTTTAAACAGTGAGGGTTTACAAGTCTGAACCCAGATAGTCCATCAAAACACTTGGCACTTTTAGCTCGAGCTCAGGTGTCATATGTTCCATCATGTAGACATGTTTTACTTCATCGGATCCAGACATTTAGTCGTGATCCGTTTTCTCGCCGTCATCAGTGAAACGTGCAATATACAACATAGTGAGTGAGTAAATAGGAAAATACAGCACATCTAATGAAAAACGGGCTGATTTGTCAGCGTTGTCGAATGAGGCTGCCTGGAAAGCAAAGCAGATGGGAAACAGGGTTAAAAAAATGGAAAAAAAAACATCATTAATAAGTTTAGAGCAGTTGTACCGTGTTTTTCGGACCATAAGGTGCACGATCAATAAAGATCTTTTTCCATACATAAGGCGCACCGGATTATAAGGCGCATTACGCGACGCAAAGTTAGATTAGTCAAACTCTATTCAACTCATTCACAATAACACACAAAATACAAAACAATACACTCACTTTTTGGGTTCGCTCGTCTCCCACGGGTCCATCAGGTTCTTCATCTTCGGTGTCTGGGTTTGGCAGTTGGGCAGGTCCGGGTCGGTCTCGTTGCTGTTGCTTGGCTGTTCGGTGGTGGTTCCGGCTTTCGTGGGGGCTCGGGCGGCGCTTGGGATGGGTGCCTCCACGGTGCATTGGCGGATGGTGGCGTGGCTCACCCGACATTGCCTCCCTGTCTTGGTGGGTGTGTGTTCGCCTTCTGTCGTCCGGTGCTGCCACGCAGCTCGCGATTTGACTTTGAACGGCCTGTTGACGTCGGCGTCTGGCGGTTGGAGTTCTTTGGTTGGATCTCCGCCTCTGTTTGGTCGTCTTGCTTCCTCCGCTTCCGGGCCATTGATTCGTTGATGTTGGGTTCTCTCGCAGCTGCGCTGTTCCCATTTTTTGCTGCATGGCTGATGGCCTTGGGTTTGAGGTCCGCTTCTTAAGCACATCTCGCTTCGTACCAGTAAGCATACGCTCTGTGCTTCGGCACAGTGCGTATCACTCCGCGAGGCTCGTGATTACCGTAATGCTCCTACAAGTGGTGCGGCTTTGTAACTTAGCAAAGTCGTGCTAAAACATTTTGACAGCTTTTTGAGCGCCGTGTACCACATAAAATCGGTTCTAGGTCAGAAAGCACAACCAGAATTAGTCCATACATTAGGCGCACCGCATTTAAAGGTGCACTGTCAATTTTTGAGAAAATGAAAGGATTTTAAGTGAGCCTTATGGTCCGAAAAATACGGTAGTTGTTTTTGCTGCATTCTCGCTTTTGTAGAGCAAACCTATCCGGATCCCTTCACACACAAAATAAAACCTTATCCTAGAATTCTACAATGAACATCCATCCGGTTATCACTGGTCCTCCAAGTCCTCCCAGAGGTCCTCATTAGCGTGTAGAAGCCGCTGTCTGCTTATCTTTAATCTGGACTCATTCCTGCTTCTCGCTGAGCCTGACGCGCCTCCGTTCGCCGTGTTGCAACACAACGCGGTGAACAACAGCCAAATATGGAGCTGATTCCAGAGAACAGATTGGTTTTTTCCGTGTTTACCCCAACGCACCCACACGTCCTGTTCAAACAGCCTCGTCCTCGCGCCGCACGTCAGTCACGGCGAATTTTACGAACCCTGACTGCTCTTCAAAATACTTTTGCAGAATGACTTATCTTAGTTTTTGTCACGAGTTTCATCAGTCCTGTTACTGAATTGTTTATGGGATATTTGTTTTAGCGATAACGATGAGTAGCATCTGACTTTGACTTGGATCACTATAAAAAAACATCGTCCTCTACTCCTCCGTCCTGCCTTTTTGTGGCAGTGCAGGCCAAAAGTTTGGACACACCTTCTTATTCAATGCGTTTCCTTTATTTTCATGACTATTTACATTGTAGATTCTCACTGATGGCGTCAAAACTATGAATGAACACATGGAATCATGTATGTACTTAAAAAAAGTGTGAGATAACTGAAAACATGTCTTATATTCTAGTTCCTTCAAAGCAGCCACCCGTTGCTCACTCTTGTCATTCTGTTGATGAGCTTCATGAGGTCGTGACCTGAAACGGTGTAGAGAAACATTTCACCACAAATTGTTCATCCCACTCGCTTCAGGCAGAGCCAGAACAGCCTCCGTGCTAAGACAACACGACTGTGAGGCTAATGAACCCCTCGATTTAAAGTCCATCCCCTGCCACTGGTAGTAATAACACAACGATGCTGTTAAATATCATGGGATGGTAGATTTTTCATGACTGACTATTGTTTATTATCTATTTCAATGCTGGCCTGCATAACAAATTTTGTTTTTTCATGCTGTAACGTGGTAAATGAACCTTACACCTAATGCCAACAAGAGAAAAGCATTTCAAAATGCAGCGAGTACCTGAATTTTGATATAACGGGACTGAAACCGACACAGGCGACACGGTGGTGCGGTGGGTAGCACTCGTGCCTCACAGCTGGAAGGTCCTGGGTTCGACTAGAATGTCACCTCATTGTATCAGGCCGGTGGGCGGGGTCTTTCTGCGCGGCGCTCGCTTGTTCTCCCCGTGTCTGTGTGGGTTCTCTCCGGGTTCTCCGGCTTCCTCCCACAACCAAAAACATGCACTAAGGCAGCGGTGCCCAACTCCAGTCCTCGAGAACCCCTGTCCTGCATGTTTTCCAACAGGCTCCGCCCCACCCACGGTTGATGATGTGGATCGAGTGTGTGCAGTCACTGAGACGCCGGAAGACACGGCGTCTGAGGGGCAGAACCAGTTGGAAAACATGCAGGACGAGGGCTGTGGAGGACTTGAGTTAGGCAGTCCTGCACCAGGGGTTAGCTGAATTGGTCACTCTAAATTGCCCGTGAGTGTGAATGGTCCCTATGTGTCAGCCCTGTGATGAACTGGCAAATCATCCAGAGTGTACCCGGCCTTCGCCCTAAGTCAGCTGGGATAGGCTCTATCCTCTCCTCCATCACGGTTTTGAATCTTTTTCATTATGACTGAATTGTACTTAATTGTCTCTAATACTGTATGTGCCAGCTAGCTAAGTAGTACAGAGGATTCTAACGTTGTTCTTTCGCCCGTGCGATGTACTCGTAACGTCTCCCTTTCCATTCCGTGGTAGAAACCTAAACATCCTGTCTGTGTTTCTGCAGGCGCACAGTGTTTGGACCTCGGCAGTCGAGTCATGTGTCGCTGTCGGCCGGGCTTCATTGGCTCTCGCTGTGAGACCAACATCGATGACTGTGCGTCCCACCCCTGCCATAACGCTGGCACCTGTGTTGATGGGATAAATGACTTCACTTGTACATGTACGCTCGGCTTCACCAGCAAAGATTGCTCCGTGCGCAGCAACCCGTGCTTCCATTTCCCCTGTGAAAATGGCGGCACTTGTTACACCCACTTCACTGGCCCGGTGTGCCAGTGTCCGACAGACTTTATGGGCGCACGGTGTGAGTACCACGTCAAAGCGCCCACCAAGACAATACCACCGACGCCCCCTCCTCCGGTGGTGGTGGTGGCCTTCACCCTTGGCTTGTTGACTCTTGCTCTACTGATGTGCGCTGCTGTTTTTATTTTGCGTCAGCTGCGCCAGGGCAGGGAGCTTTCTGCTGTTTCTACCTCCGTCAAGAATGACTTGGAAACTGTAAACAACCGCAACGCCGTGATCGGAGGGGGTGGATCCAATAATGGAGGCTTGCCAGGTGCACCGCTGGGCAGCTTGAGGGAGAAGGAGGCCTTCCTCCTCCCTGGAGGGCAGCTGAAAGTGTCCAATAAGAATGCAGCGCTGGTGGAGAAAGGCGGCGACAACACGGCCATTTATCAAAACAAAATGGCCGACTGTAACTTGGTGAAAGAGGAGCAGCGTCTGGACAAGAACAAGTTTGACTTGTAAGATTCTAATTACATTTGATGACTGTGTGTGTGTGTGTGGAACGTTTCAATATGGTGCCAAATCTCCTGCCAATGTGCCAACCTTCTCTCTTTCTTTTTAACAGTAAGAAATGTGACTCCATTATCGTGCCTCCCCTCAGTTTTGCAAAAGATAACCTTTATCACCCCGTCTTCATTATCCCTGAGCCGATGGAGCAGTGTGTGTTTGCTACCGAGGTAAGGACGAACTCACCAGCAGAAGTGAAGACAGACGGTGTGGACTCGGCGAGACCGTTGAGTATACAGTGGAACCTCGGGTTACGAGATTAACCCGTTCCGGGACACGAAAAACTGGTTTTCCCATAGGAATACATGTAAAATCAATTACCCTATTTTCTGGATTACACTTCGCGGTTTTCGTCTGGCTAGGGGTGCGACAAATACACCGGAGCGACATATGTACCATTTTTTTCGAGTGTTCGTTGTTTGTCACACCGACAGCCGCTAGACGCTGCTCTAGGCTTGTGTACCTGCGTCTGTATTACCGACAATTTAAAATGTAGACGTTACCGGTAACAACCGTACCTGCCATCAGCTTAACACCGAACGTGTCGGCGGCGTCGCTTACCCGGTGAGGCGGGGAGGCGAGCCGCGAGGTCTCGCTTCTGGCGTCAAGCGCTTGACGTGTGTTCCCCAAACAAATGTGACGTGTTCTCGAGAGTGACTTATACACATTTTTTTTTTCTTCTTCATCATGCATTTTTTGGCTCGTGCGACTAACATTCCGGAGCAACGTATAACCCGGAAAATACGGCGATCCGTTCCAAGACCCAAGAAAACTCCCATATACAGTATGTATTACACACCAGTACGTGCACGTTTACTCATTATTATTATTTGGAAAGGAAGTTATGTTACTTATCTGAAAAGAAATGCATGAAATTAGTTCTTAAAAATGATTTACAATGGATTATGACCTGGCAGTTTCTTCTCCTCAGCAGTGATGAATGTCCTCCGCGGCATTTTCTTCCAGAAGAGCCTGCCTCGTCACAATTAAACACTTGTTGAGGAAGGAAGCCTTCCTCAATCGCCAGCTCCTGGAAGATCTTAAAGTCTTTGGCAGCCTTCCGATCGGAGCTAGCCGCCTCCCCACGCCTGACCACCGAATGAATTCCCGTGAACCGATCGAACCGGGATCGTGTTTCACCGGCGTCGACATCACATTATGGGTTTTCTTCTCACTGTAGAATTATGGAGCGGTGGTTTTACTTCCATAACACGGACGGTTTAATGCACGAACAGGCAGGGAATTACACGACCAGAAGCTCCTAGCTGTCACAGCCGTAAAGTGTCAACACGCAGTAGCTTACTCTGTTAAAGCCGTACATGACTCAGCACTAGCGTCCGACTTAGGCCCCATGATGAAAAAGACAAAACCAAGCACTAAAAAAGGCTCACGACCGGGAACTATTTTACCCACAACTCGATTTTTTCTCGTGAGACAGGACTAGATTTTGCCCGATATCTTCATCTTAACCCAAAAAAATTGTATGTAGAAGCACTGCTGACCTGAGGTTCCACTGTATGTCCAAAAAAAATGAATACATATGAATAAATAGACTTGCATATAATTGTCATATGTCATAGTGCAGCTGTTTAACATTGACAATGGTCACATTTATAACTATGTCATGCGTTTTATTCAGAACACGTTTTACGACACCATTTAATCCTAAATGTTTATTTGAATGGAAGTAACAGTATAGTAGCCTTTCAGGACGTGCGTTAGCATCAGGCAGCTAAAGTGGGATTATCCACTTTAACAATCAATATCCGATATACAGAGTTGTGAAAAAGTGTTCACCCCCCTTCCTGATTTCTTACTTTTTTTTTTTTTTGTATATTTGTCACATACTTAACTCTTGTGTTTTATTTGGGTCAAATTGACCCTTTGTCATATATTTGTAAAGAGAAGTTGTGTCGTGTGGAAAAACGTCAGGGAGTAGAATCAGTACTGCAGTAAAAGGAAGTAGAAGTACTCAGAAATAAAAGTACGTGGTACTGAGTAACTTCATTTTTACTTCGTATTTGTTCATTTTCCTTCACATTTGTTTCACATTTGTTCATTTTTCCTTCGCATTTGCTCATTTTTTCTTCACGTTTGTTCGTTTTTCTTCACATTTGTTCATTTTTCTTCACATTTGTTCATTTTTCCTTGACATTTGTTCATTTTTCCTTCACATTTGTTTATTTTTACTTTGCATTTATTCATTTTTCCTTCAGATTTGTCCTTTTTCCCTTATTTATTAATTTTTCCTTCAGATTTGTTAATTTTTTTCTTCAAATTTTTTGATTTTTACTTCTCACTTGTTCATTTTCCTTCACATTTGCTTCACATTTGTTAATTTTTTCCTTCGCATTTGTTCATTTTCCCTTCAGATTTGCTCATCTTAACATTTATTCATTTTTCCTTCACATTTGTTCATTTTTCTTTCGCATTCATTTCCATTTTCTGTTCATTTTCTTGGTTATTTTGTTGAGTATGAAGATAATTTTCATCCTTTTTTTCTTCAGTGTTGTTTATTGTTTTCATTTTTAAGTA
>JAQQAE010015185.1:0-12135 GCA_029823295.1 Pseudamia nigra
ATAGGGTGAGATGGAGGCAGATGATTCGCTGTGGCGACCCCTGAAGGGAACAGCCGAAAGGAAAAGAAGAAGAACACAGATATAAATAATTTTTGAAGCAGACTACACTCATTTCTATTGATAAGACTTTTTTTTTTTTTTTAGAACTAACAACTTTTGGAATATTTTCTTATTATTTTTTTCTTTCCGGCATCTCAAAGAAAACTTTTGAACCAGGAAGCAAGAGAACAATGAATCACCGAGAGAGTTCTCAAATGTTTTCATTTCACAGAACAAGGGATTATATCACTGATTTGTATCCTGTCATCTACATACACCCATTTTTACTTTATAATTAATGATTATGTAGAAGTACTGGAGTACTAGTACAAAAGTAGCTCATTAAAAAATTAGAAAACACTTAATTCTGGCTCAATATTTTGTTAATGAGCATAGAACAGCCACCAGGTCAAATTTGGTTGTCAATGGTGCATTACTCTGTTTTAGTAAGATATTCAAACCATCCAGCCCTTGTTTTTTAAGTTGCATTATTTTTCACTCATTGTAATTAAATAAAGTCCATATAAATCCAGATCAAACATATTGATTTTTATACCTTCACTTAACAGCCACTGGTTTTTAGGCAACATTACTGGCTTGAACATGAGCTGAAAAAGATGTCAGGTCACTTAAAATAGGTTAGTTAATTTCTTTTACATTACTCACCTACATAAGATATTTACAGATTTGGATGAAATTTTCAGGATAGGTCAGAAATGGCACAAGGAACAATTAGATAAGGACGTAAGGAGCCTTACTGTCATTGCAGTTACCCACAATGAAATTATTTCCACCCTTCGCAAAGGAAAGCAGCATGTTTCTTTAGATTACAATACAGTAATTACAATGGTAAAAAAAAACAAACATTTATGGCCCGTAAAGAGAAGCATCGCCTAATATACCGTAGGCTGAGTAACAACTGTACTGAGGTGATTGAGAGTGATTGGGGTCAACGTCTGGATTCAGGAAAATTTGAAAGGATTCTTCACCATTGTGACACATGGCTTTTTTTCAACATTTTAGCTTGTAGCATCACTAAAAATACCTAGAATTGTTCAAAAATACAGACCAACATCATTATAGAGTCTACATAAACATTGGTCACAGCATAAACATTGGTCTGGATCCTGACAGTATTTCAGATGATGATGATCCAGAATGCATCCAATAGTGGGGACTGAGCTGCACTGGAGGAGTTCTGTGCTCTCTGAGTGCTTCATAGTATACTCTGAAAAAGAGACAGAGATTTATAATCCAAACAAATACTTTACTAATACCCCTGTTCATTGTCATTTCAGACAGATTTGCACTGGTTTTCATGTAAAGCACCTAGTGTTCTTACAGATGCTTTACTAAACAAATTTGTGTTAATACTTAGGATCATGCTATTCTAGTCGTATATTGTGCAAGACCTGTTTTTGTCTTTGCATTGATCCTTTTTGGCAAACCTTAAAATAGAAATGAAACTATTGGGACATGAATGTGCCACGTGTCAGTAGTGTGCATTTTCCTTTATTATGAACATGCTAGAATAGCACAAATCCAAAAAAACATGGTTCCGTAGTGTTAGAAAAGGACAAACACATTTTAAGTTATTTTTGTCAATAAGAAGAGAACAGTCAGGTTTCACTTCTCCGTGAGCTGCTGATAGTCAGCACATCACGTTAGCGGCTGTGTTCACCAGAATCACTTCCTTGACTTTAATATGGTTAAAACCAAGGGGCAACGACCAGGGCTGTTCACTGAAGCCAATGTGGAAGTAACTTTACGTTGTAATCCCACCGCTTGGCCGCTGGGGAATTGATTGTGTGGCTCCAAGAAGGTTTATTTTCCTATAGAGATACATTGGACTTCTATCTGAAAATACTAAGCGAATAATTTTTTTAATGGGTCATTATGGTCTTAAACGTTTTATTTGGACCCTCTAATATGTAATGTGATGGTCCAGCTTCAACTTTTTGCTTCGTTATTAAGACGCTACGGCAAATAATCTGACAAATGACTGTCGTGCTGGGGTTTGATTGACATGTTGCTGTAGCAGCAGCTCGCTATAGTGAAGTCGGACCAATTCAGAGCTTCATATCTTCCATTTATTCAATATGTTCATAGTTATACGTGGGATACGCTTGACTGCAGCTGTGGGTAAGTGTTTACACTAACAACACTGATATGACTTTGTCTGACACTGCATGGTGAAGTTTTACTGCAACAGTAAGATAGTGGCTAATGTTGGCTCTTACATGATTGCCCTGGCATGAACGCTTCATAAGCCCTGCTGCCGTTCATCCAAATATGGCTACATCCTGTTTTTGGCTCCAAGATGCCGACCAGGAAGTGACAAGTCGATTGGCCTCAGAACAACCCTTCAGAAACCAGTGGGTGACGGCATGGTCACTTTGTCCATAATATATACAGTCTATGGTTAAAACTAAGGAGTTAATTAAAGATTCCAAAAAAGACAGAGTTGAGTCAAATGGCAACATTATACATGGTGAAGAAAGTCAAACTGTGTATACCTACAAATATCTGAAAACAATGTCTCAACTCTCAGCTTAGATTTGATGTAAACATAGTCAGTTGTTGAATGGACACAACAACGAATCCACATGATGAAGTCTTTCAGTGTTTCTAAAATGATGCCATGTAACTTTATCATTCTTTTATTATCATTTATCATTTTCTGTTATATTTTTACCCACACCTCAACTTTGTTATTGTGGATAGAAAAAAACCACATAATGCATAAAGTGCACAACTTAATTTCTCATGGCTGTTAATTTACAACTGCGAAAATCATGCCACTATGTTTTGACCATCATGGTTGTCATCATGGTAAACTAGTATTAGTGGTAACTAGTAGTGACTTGTGTTTGCCATGAGGATGGCCATGTTGACCAAAATGTGTTCAGCCATTCAACCAATCAAAAGACTGGACACCCCTGTGTCTTCTCTGTTTTTATTTAATTTAATTATTTTCAACATTGTGCATTAATACTGAAGACATCCAAACTGTGAAAGAACATGAAATTATGTAGTAAACTAAAAGTGCTTAACAACCCAGAAAATAATTTAAATCTTAGCCACATTTAACTTTGATGACAGCTTTAATCACTTATGAGAATTTTCTCATTCTCTCAGATTCATCTGGAGTTGTTTTCAGTTCACAGATGAATTAACATGTACCCTTTCTTGCCTTTTAAATGTACTTTAGACCATCAGTTGAAAAATCAGAACAACTTTGAATGTGTCCCCATGTGCAGTCACCAAACCCATCAAATGCTTGGATGAAACTGACTCTGATGAGGATCCGCCACAGGTTTCTGAGGCTGGAAATTCTAATAAACCTCTCTGCAGCAGAGATAGCTCTCAGTCTTCCTTTTCTACTCATGAGAGGCCATTTCATCATAGTTTTTGATAGTTTGGATGACTGCACTTGGGGACACTTTCTAATCCTACATTTCAGAAATCTGGGAAGTCGGAACTTTCTACTGGGAAAAGTGCACTGGAACACCCCTTGAATTTGGAGTTCCTACTCGGAAAGTCGTGGCAAATTGATGTATCTCAACTTTCCTAAATGTAGCAGCCTGATGTCACAATAACGACAGTGCCTTTGGAGATACACGTTGTCAACACTAATAATGTGTTTCTAGACCTATAAACTAGATTTATCTGATCACACCAGGCATCTCTATTTATTACAACTTAGAAACTGGTGTGACAATGGATCATTATAGTCACTCTTCATGAAGATATTCAGTAAAATGTAAAAACATGTGCATACTGCTTAGCTCTCAGCATAGACAGTCAATTAATGTTACCAGATGGTAAGATATTTAACTTCAGGGATCTTGTGATTCCAGTGATCTTTGGAAAATCATATCAAAATGTTTTTCTCTATCTCTTTTTAACAAGCAGGACTTTACATGAAGATTCATTCTCTATTCATTCCTCCTCTATGCAAGAGCAAATGTTTACTAGAAGTGAAAAAGTCTTTTAAATTGGTTACATCTGACCTCTTTTGCCTGGGACACTTTGAAGTTGAAACATACACATTCTCAGTGGGACTTCCCAGTCCAACTTCCCAGTTTTCTGAAATGCAGCAAATGTTCTTGAGATTTTTGGGACTGACTTTAACTGGCCTCTCTTTTCTCTTTACTCAATTGAATGTTTCTTGCCATAAAATGGATTTGTACAGTCCTCGAAGTAGCACTAATAGGGCTGTTGACTCTGTACTTACCCTTCAGCATCAGACAGCTGATGGTGTGAAGCACATGAAGAGGCAAAAAATGTCACAAATTAACCACTGACTAGAATCACCTGTGAACTAAAAACCGTTCATGTGACTACATCATAAATCTGATGAGAGAATGCTGTGAGTGTGCAAAGCAAAGATAAATGTAGCTGCTTTGAACAATCTAAAATATAAAACATATGATTCTGTATGCATGTGTTCACATTTTGGATGTGTTCAGTATTAATGTCAATGTTAAAAATAGTAAAAATACATTTTAAAAAATGCAGAAGGGGGAAATGTGTCCAAACTTTTGACTGGCGGTGTGCACCAACAGCACAATGTGCTGGACATTGTGTCCAAAATTAAAGGCTTTTGAACTAATTACTCTCTTGGCTGCATCAAACCTCATCTGTACCTGTGAATCAGCAAGTTCCCTAACCTGAAGAACAGGGAATTTTTATTTTACACACCCCATTCCATGTATGCTCTCTGTTGACTGACACTTACAGATACCGGTACTTTAATTACAACACCACAGACCAGGTCACGATTAGACAAACTCATTTAATGCCGTCAGACATTCCTTTCTGAAGGAATTAGAAATGATGCCTCGCTCTCCTGGTGTTAAACCTGTAATAAAAAGCCGAAACATGTTGATGTGATTAACAGAAACATTTATTTATTGCTTCAACAGACGCCTCCTGAGAGTGCATTTACATTACACTGACAGACAGCGACCCACATAGCAGTGGGCGGTGGCAGTGACCCACTAAGTGACATTCCACTAAGGAGGGGATTAAGAGTGTGTTTGTGTCCATGCGTGTGTGTGTGTGTTTTCCCTGCTTCTAACCCTATTTCAATCAAAACTGTTTTTCTTGCCTGATTTGTGAAAAAGACACAAATCAGGCAGGGGATCCTCCGCTACAGTGAGACATCTAAGTGGAATTTCACAGCAATTCAGGGATTCTCAGCGGGAGGGAAACAGGAATCATCATTGCACAGATCTCCATGGCAACAGCATGTATTAGCCGGCGCGTCATCACAGATCTCCTCACAGCTCTGGAGAACATCATCTTCTGTGGAGCAAAAAGGAAAAAATGACTAAACAGGTGCCGTATAATATATTATGCTTTTGCAAAAATTAAGATAAAAAAAAGAGCAAAGTATCTAAATTAGTTCTATACCATTCGATATGATCTTGCAGTAAACGTCCGATTCAGAGCACGTAGTCGGTATCTTACACTCCCCATTTGAGCAGGTGTAGCACTGGAGTGTGAACACTGTAAAAAAAAAAAAACATTATAAGTTATAAAATCTGAATTTAACTCCAAACTTCACAAAAGACAGAATCAGGTCAATTCAATGCTGTTTAAAACCTTTCTGAGATAATTGAGTTTTGGATGTTTAACTGGCAGAAACTCAATTTTTTTTAACTGGCAGTGAATCCACATATTAGTTTGTATAAATTATATGCTTAAAAATGTGAATAATAACACAATGCCTAATAAATAGGTTATGCATTGTATCAAAATCAACAAAATCTGAGTGATAAATGAACAACAGAGTAATCAAGAAAACACATACCAGATAAAGAAAGAGCAAAACAACCCAAACCGAAAGAACAAATGAACCTGAACCAATAATCAACCAAATGAATAGAAATGACCAAAAACAAAATTAAATACTCCACAAAATTAATCAAATAGAATAAAATAACCAACACTATCAACAGAAATGAAGAAAGTAATCAATTTAATGAAAAAATGACCAAAATAATCAAAAAAATGACCAAAACCTGAACAAAGTATTCCACAGAATGAAAAAAAATGCACATTTTCCAACAGCTAAACTATGTCCAAAGTAAAGACACACAGCTGCAGCTTTAAGACATCAGAAATAGCAATAAAGTAATAAAGACAAGAAATACAGAAGTAGCAATAAAGACATGACAAATTCAAATGTATGACTTATTAATGACTTTTAAGGCCAGTATATAAACTGTACTGTATATGACTTTCTCAGAACCCGTAGACTCCCTGGGGAGTATTCGACACCTTTTCATTAATGAAGAGGAAATGCATTAATGATCAATATTTCATTTAAAACATGTTTTTGACATGTCAATCTATGTTTCTTTAAAAGTATTGAATAAAATGTCCAGAGTGCAGTAGTCTTACCGTATGTGCTGCACATCAGCAGGACGATCAGTGTGAGCAGCTGGAGCTTCATGTTGTCGATGGTATGTGAACAAACCTCTCACTCCGGTGTTTTTATACCTGAACCCACGCCTCACACCGAGAAAAATATCTGCACTTCCTTGTACAAATATATTCTGGTATATTCGCATTAGTTAGGAAAATGAAGACAAAGATGTATTTAATCTGATGTGCAATTTGGCAGGTAACAGGATTTATATTACAGACTGAAATGTCACATATAGTGAGGTTTAACTGTCTAGCTGTTCTTAAATCCAATTAAAAAATGTTTATTTTCAAGTGCAAATAATTGAAATCTTAATTTATTCTCATTGGACTATGTGAGTTATTATATAATTGTGCTCCCTTTTTTAATTATCCCATTTTAATAATTTTGCATTTACCTTGGTGCTTTCTATAACTACTGTATTCATTTTGTGCTTTGTTTTTTGATGATTTTATTTGCCTCTGGATGTTTCACACACATTTCAAAAGCACATTTAATTGCTGTTATGTAATGACATTGTCTAATTACATTATTACATGAAACCATGTATTGCACTGGAGACGTTTCTGACATCTGCATGCATGTCAGGCAGCTCTTTCTCAAATGACTCATTCATGGGACTGTGGAAGCTCAAAGGCCACAGAGGATCCACAGATGCATCCTTGAAAATTCTCTCAAGGATAGACTCAGTCTTTAGAGGATTCTGGACATTAGTGTTGATTATACTGTAATTGTCTTCTGGTGGAAGCCAATGGTATGTAAATGAAGCCTCGAAGGATCCTTCCTTGTGTAGAAACATACACAAGTTACATAAGTTGCTTTAAGTGAGGCTCTCATTAAGGCTACACATCTCACTTGAACCAGGGATCCATTAAAGGACAAAATCACCATGATGCCACAACTGCTGTTGTGAGGCAAAATGAATTGTTAAACCATGACTCACATGGTGTGAGAGAAGAAGATGCAGAGGATAGGGTGAGATGGAGGCAGATGATTGGCTGTGGCGACCCCTGAGGGGAACAGCTGAAAGGAAAAGAATAAGACGCCATGACTCACATTTTGGAGCCAGTTTGGAACTAAATGCAAGAAACGACCATGTTTGGAAAAATGAGATGGGACACATTTTACCGTGTTGTTGTCCCATTTTCTGTCCCAGTAAATTGAAATCTGCCATTTTGTCAAAGCCTTTGGCACACAACACAGCACAAAGTTTCCTTTGGCTTGGTTACATGATGCACATAGGGTACAATGCAGTCTAATGTAACCTATCTATGGCAACACTGGAGTCTAAAAACCATATTTATCCTCACTGGATGTTGGAAAATGATGATAAAAGCCAGGAGACATTAACAAATAGGAGAAAGATGAAGGCAGTGGGAACAGATATGGTCACCCAATCAAACCCACACACCCTGGACTCCCACGCAGGAAACTGTGGTTTATGTTGTGTTTCATGCATTTCATGAAAGCTGTCACACAGACCTGTCAATCACGCACACATCAGAGATGTCTGTTTGTCTAGAGCATTTAGAGATTGACCAGATCACTTATGAGATGGTCCAAATAAAACATTTAGAGATAAACGTATTCTCTCAATATTTACAGAGATGTCCCATGTACAGTAACTCGATAGAAAACTGGGCTTTTTGGAACTAAATGAAGGTTGCTTACAACTTATTAAGTACAATTAATTTCCACCTGTGTCAAACCACTATGTCAAATAAAAATAAAATATGGATATACCATATTATGCATGCAGTATATTTATACATTTCCCAAGCAGGCAACGTAGGAATTTTGACACTTAGGCTAATCACTTTTTGCTCAGGACTCAAACTAGATCTGCAGAACTATCCTTACCCTTACACATGCTTTATTTTATTATTTTCCCTTAAATTCAGTGATTAACTTTAGTTTTTGCTTGTAAATGGTGTCCACTAGTAAAAATCCATCCATCCATCTGGTATCGCTTTTCCGTGGGGATCGGGTTGCAGGGGCAGCAGCTTGAGCAGGGAAGCCACTAGTAAAAATATGTACCTTTTTATTGCAGTGCCATGTGTTCATTACAAGACGCCAACTCTAATTTATTTTACCAGTGCATACATTTGTAAATGTACCACAAACACTGCATTATTCTGAAAGATTGCTGATTGTGTCTTCATACAAGGCTCCTGCAGAGACCAGCTGATGGAATCCTCCTTTAGACCTATTAGTAATTTTGATTTTGGAAAATTTAAACTGAGCACCCTGTAGAATCAGCCTACAATTTGCATTAATGCATTTTTGTGGCTGCAAACAAACTTTTTTTTTTTCATCTTTCTGGCAAAAATTGGTTGTCAAGTCATAGAGGTTGCTGACGTATGACCAGAAAAGTTTCTCCTGCCACAAAGGGAACAGTTTTACTTAATCAAACTCAAACTCACATTATGTTACTAGTGTAATGAGACCAAATACATGTAGATTTAAAAGAATGGGAGCAAGCCAGAAGGTTGCAACTTTAGACAATATGTATCTTTTGTGCCTCTAAAAACATTTTGACAGAAATAGTGACTGTTTTAATTTTTTGGTTTAGTTTTTGTTTGCTTGTTGTAATTTAATTATTTTGTTTGTTCCCTTTTACCTCTACTTGTTGATTTTGTGCATTATTTTGATGATTTGCATATATAATGCTTTTCAAGACACAATTCACTCACTCCACAGTCACACTGTGTCAAACTGATTTTTTTTCCTTTGAAATGCCACAATATGTGGATTTTTTTAAGAGTAAAAACAGTAGAAATTATGCCAGGTTTTAATTCATTTTTTCTCATTTTGCTGCATAATTTGCACACTTTTGCCAGCTTTCTTTATTATTCATGTATTTTGACAGAAACAGCAGAAACTGAAGAGTTAACAGTTTACCAGAAGAACAAAAAGTGAAGTGTCTGACACTCATTATTTCTAGGAGATGCTTGATTTAAAGCATTGCTACAGTGTTCAAATGAAACCCTATGTACATGTATGAGACTGAAGTAGGATTACTAATGTGTTAGCAGGTTAAAAAAAGTGAAAAACAACAGATACAGATATATGTAACAAGTTGAGAGATTTATTAATTTATTCATCAAACAGATCTTTGAGTCTGAGTGTATACTTTTGAGCATTTTCATTAATTTCATAACATATTGTTAAAAACCAAGGTTGGGTTTAATCAAAGGCAGGATAGTCCTTTGAAAAGCCATTGCACTGAGATTTAAGCAAGCAAGCGCTGGACGATGCTGGACTATCCGTTGCATAGGTCGGTTTGGCAGCACCTCGTCAAATCGTCTGCCTCACACTGATCCTCACAGGTTCTTGAACGGTAGTCACCTGTTGTAAAAAAGTACAAAAATACTTATTAATCACTGCTAAATATTAAATAAGCACAGGAAATAGAACATATTATATCCAGCCCTTCATACCGTCAACCAGCTCCTGGCAGAAGTTAGTGCCATCTGGACAATCAGATTGATTTGTGCATGTGTTATCGCTCTCATTTACACAGGTGTAGCACTTCAGTGTGAGCACTGTCAAGACAAATAACTTATTTTTACACAAAATTAACAATATCATGAACAAAACAATCAAACTAATGAACAAAAATGAACTGTGGAATGAATATAATGACCAAAAGAATCAAGAAAATTGACAAAAATGAATAATATAGTAAAAAAAAAAAAATCCTGAAGCAATTACAAAAATGACAGAAATGAAGAATGCAATGAGCAAAATTAACCAAACATCATGAAAAAATATTGTGAACAAAAATGAAAGGTATAATAAAAATGAACTAAATAATCAGGACTATTGACAGAAACAAACAGTATAGTGAACAAGATATCTAAAATATTTTTTTAAAATAGACAAAAACAAACAATATAAGAAAAAAATGCCTGAAACAATTAGAAAATGACCTGAAATGAACAATGCAATGAACAAAATTAACAAAACCATCACAAAAATTCACAACAATAAAGGATATAATGAAGAAAACAATCAGGAAAATTGACAAAAGCTAACGACATGATGAAAAATCTAAACTCACATAGAAATGTGTATTTTATGTTTTACACAAGACGTATCCAAATTTTCAAAAATAATCAGGAAATTGAACAAAAACTGAAAACAAATCTACAAAATAAATTAAAATGCACAAAAAAATCAACAAAATTAGCAGAAATTATGGAAATAATCTGCAAACTGATGAAAAACTGAAAACAAGAGGAAATGCATCTTTAATTATAATTTCTATGAAAGCTATGAAAGCATTTTTTGTCATTTTGGTCTTTGTTTCTGTAAAAGTACTGCACAATCTATTGAGTCCAGAGGTGAGTCGTCTTACCATGACTGCTACACAGCAGCAGCAGGAGTGTCAGCGTGAGCAGCTGGAGCTTCATGGTGATGGTATGTGGACAAACCTTTCACTCCACTGCTTTTATACCCACATACTGTACCTCACACCGAAAACACGCTACACTTCCTTGTACGAACAGATTCCAGTCACAACTGATGGAAACATTTTAATTTGCTCACGGCTTTACTGGCAGGAGACAAAGGTAATTGTTTGACTCAGAAAACATACCATTGTTTATTTTTCCAGCACATTATTCCTCCTGCAAACCTGGTGTTATGAACGTCATGGGTATTGATTTCGGGGGAATGAGAGGAACTTGTCACACTTATTTGTTTTTTTTTTTTTTCGGATTGACAAGTAACCTGTAAATGTATGTGATAGCAATTCATGATGATTTTTTGTGAAAGCTTCAAATGTATCCTTTGGCAGTAAATAAAAAAAACCCTCTTTGTTTGTTATTTTGTGGACTAATATGTTAATTTTCTTGATTACTCTTTTTAATTTTTGTTTATTTTAGGGATTTTTTCTGTTTGTGTTAGTTTTGTGGAACATTATGCTCACTTTGTACATTTCCTTGCTCATCAGAATCAGAAATTATTTGTGACAACAATTGTTATATGTTGTGGATACTTCACTTTCCTGGTACTTATGCTAATTTTAATCTCAATGTCTATTCAGTTTGTGGGATATTTTGTTCATTTTTATATATTTTATTGTTTTTTTGTTTGTTTTCTTGATTATTTTGGTAATCTTTTTCTCCTTTTCATGAGCAAATGCAGAAAAGGCAACAACTAATTCACTTGTACTTTATCTGCATTTTCCAAAAAACAAAAAAAAAAAATTCTGTTGAAATATGGAATTTCAAATTAAAAGCCACAGCAATGTTTCAAAAATAAAAGTAGGAGTATCATACACCGCATCCTTTAATTATTTTATTAAAAATATTTATCTTAAAACATCCAACTGAAAGTAGAAGGTTGTTGCTTTTCAAAATAAAAGCATGTAGTATATATATATATATGCAGAAATTCATAAATCAATTTTTAAATATTTATTAAGAAATTCAACAGCTTTCATCTATCTATCAGTACAATACTGAAACATCTGGCTTCATATTTCACAAGTTTTACTTATATATTTATTTATATCCCACCCTCTTCTGGCCGCCTCTCTTTTTCTGTCCTGCTCAACCCCCCTTGCCCCCCCTTTTTTTATTTGCCTCCATTCTCATGTCATCCACAGTATATTGCGATACAAACTTGCATCTTCCCTGTAGTTTTGTGCTTCC
>JAQQAE010015186.1:0-12134 GCA_029823295.1 Pseudamia nigra
CCACCTTCTGCAGCTGCCTCCTCCCTATCCAACTCAAAAGATTAAACAGTGTACACAGACAGCCAAAAGTTTGGACAATTTGTGCCATTTCTTGCCTTCCCAATGCACTGTACTGTAGATCATCAGTTGTCTTGTGTGGAGTCAAAAACCTTATTAGTTCTATTGTAACTGCTGTACAAATCCATGTTATGGAACGCGACGTAAGCGAAAAGACAGTCCATCCATCATTACTTTCAATCAATTTGAAAAATCTCAACAACTTTGAACAAAATCCCACCATTAAGGGGGACTATGTTGCAGGTAATACAACTCATGGATCATGTTTGACAGATTCTAAACAGCTATTAGCTAAATATTCAACCTTCTACTTCTCTGAAAACTAGAGATTGACTGATACAGTAGTAGTTTTTTAAAGACTAATATAATAAGAATAGAAATGTGGAAAGGGAGCAGCATGGTGGCGCAGTGGTTCGTGGCGCACCAGTACCTCACAGCAAAAAGTCCTGGATTTGATACTAACACTAGTTGGCAGTGCCAACTTGGCACAGACTTTCTATGTGGAGTTCATATGTTCTACCAGCGTCTGTGTTGGTTCTTTCCAGATACTCCAGCTTCCTCATGCACCCTGGGATTAGGTTAATTGGCCGTTCTAAATTGCTCATAGGTATGGCTGTCAGTCTTCTATATGTGGTAACTCATCCACAGAAAACTGCCTATCAGCATCATCTAATTGGTCTAATGGATTATTTCTAGGTGAAAGACTCAGTGTGCTTGCTTTTAAATAAAAACATATTTCTTAACTGGGCGGAAAGGAGTGAAGGAAATAAAGTCATAGAAAATGACATTAGTATCAACATCATTTATCAGCACAATCATCATTACCAAGATCCAATCAGGATATGAAATCAGCATGTTTAATGAACTAGGCTAGGGTTCAGATCCCAGCTCCCACTGTCCTGTTTTATGCCTCCCTTCCTCCAGAAAGCAAATGCAAGCCTGAGAAAAAACAGAGAACTCAAAATCCAATACACAAAGCATGAAAAACGGTATGCGTGTCAGAAAGGTCAGATCAAGCAAAGACGAAGGAGAAAACGGCCTCACTGAGCAGCTCAAACTCATCCCTGTGTTCCACCGATCTCCACTTGAGGAAAATGATTTGATCAAGTGATTATCTGATTCATGTTCAACGGCTGAAAAGAAGATAGAAGTTGTCTTTAGTTCTGACAGCATAAGCAGAGCAGAGGCGAAACAGGGTTTACAGAGTGATGTGAGGATGCACAGAGGCATGAATCTTTAATCTTCATTTACTCAGACGGCTCAGTGGGATATTGAAAATAGGTTCAGGAGGTTCAAAGACCAATTGCTTAATGAGGATGAGTGGCTGAAGTGGAAGAAAAGCAGACGATACGTGAAGACAGACCCAGACATGCTGCATGATACTCCCCAGTTTGTCTCCAAAAAAGTGGGGTTGCTGTGTAAAATAAATACAAATGTAAATAGAAACAGAATGCGATGACTTGCAGAACACTGAAATCCCATGTTAAAATAAAAATAGCAGATAAGCAATATATACATGCAGAAACTTAATTCTGTGGAAATTATATGCCCATTTTGAATTTGATGTCAACAAAACATCTAAAAAAAGTTGGCTCAAGAAAAGAATGAAGACTGTGACACACTTAAAAATACATCGTCAAATGTCTCAAAATTAACTAGAAAGCACTGAGACAGCACAGACCTATGCCAAGGCAGCTCAGTTTTTCTTGACAGTGAGATTCAACAATGAAAACAAATGATACATTTCAATAAAAAACAACGATAATGTTTTAATGTTATTTGATCATTAGTTCTGTAGTGATTCACAATAAAGCAATATTACCGTAATGGCGATTTTCTTCTGGATTCAGCTCCATAAATGTTGAAGATATGTCAAATCTGTGGGCACATTACTGAATTAGCAGAGTTTCCACTACAATTTGGTGTCCGTTTCATGACTATAGCTTCATTTGCTACATAACAGCAGCAATTTTTTCTCAACCCCTGTAAGTATAAGCATTCTGGATTACTATATTCAGAATATTGTCCATATCTGGATCAAACTTTAGGTTTGATAGAGTTTATTATGGTGTTATTCTGTTTGTTGGCCAAATTTTCTGGGTGTTATTTGTTACGTTTCAAGGGCAAATGGTGAATTTGGCCTTATCTCACAATGGTGAAGAACCCTTGAAAAACTGTCTGGGTCTAGACATTAATCCAGATCACTCCTGGAATGTACCGTATTTTCCGGACTATAAGGCGCATCTAAAAGCCGTCAATTTTGTCCAAATATGACACTGCGCCTTATAATCCGGTGCGCCCTATAGTGCAGAAAATACGGTAATCGATTGGTCCTTCAGGTCATTTCTGATCTATCCTGAAAATTGCATCCAAATCTGTTCATAACTATTCAAGTTACAGTACTGTATATTGTGAACAATCAAACAGAGAAATTAACGCTGACAGAAACACAACCTCCTTGCTGGAGGTAACAAGGGTAACGAGCAACAAGTTCGCAACCTGACAGGGAATGAAAAGAGCCTCACAGAGAAGCTGAGCTTTTTTGATATACAGATAGTGTGGGGGTCATGGCTATGTGACACACTGATGAAAACAATTTATAAAATGTCTGCCAGCCAAAAAACAAAAATTTGTGGATTTCATTTTCCACAGATATAATTAAAAGATTCAGACAATTCAGCATGACTTTGGTGGTCCAAAACACTGCATTAAAAGCAGACAAGATTCTACAGTGGATGTCACTCCATGGGCTTCGGAACAGTTTGTCTCTGCATCCACAAATGCAAAGAGGAATCCAGAAATGCAGCCACTCTGTTTAGATCCAAGCCCAGTTAAGATGCATTAAAGTTAAAAACTGTCCCATGGTCAAGATTTGAAACTCATTTTGGAAATCATGGACACCATGTGCAAAATCGAAGGGACCATCCAGCTTGTTACCAGTGCTCAGTTCCAAAGGCAACATCTGATGGTATGGAGGTGCATTAGTGTGTACACGATGTATAACCTACACATCTTTGAAGAGAAGGTCTTGTATATTTCAACAAGGCAATGTGAAATCACATTCTTACACAGTGTTGCAACAGTGTGGTAAACATGACTCCGACCGAGATTGTCTGAAACATGTTGCCGGCATCAGATTGAAGAGTTTATGCATGAGATATGTTGTTTCTGTGATATTTTTAAATATGGGCTTTCAGTGCTTTACAAATCATCACATTCTGTTTCTATTTACAGTATACACAGTGACCCAACTTTTTTTGGAAATGCAATTTTACATCTAGTGTTTATGCTTAAACAGCCAGATGAAACGTGCCTGATCTAACACACAGTCAACTGAAAACAGCCAGGACCCATTTGACAAATGATTAATTAATCAAGTGTTAATTCTACCACAGAGCATTAAGTGCATCTGACCACAACACGAAAAGTTCTCATTAGAGTCAGAACCTGGGGGAAATTATGACAAAAATTATGCTTTAGATTGACAAGTACTTAAAAATCAATTAAAGAGGCAGGTGATGAGTGTGTTGATGAGGTTACACAACGACGGCCGACCGGATCTGATGAAGCATTGGAATCACATTTCTGTTTCTCATGACATTTCGGAGCTGACAAAGGGAAAATAAGTGTGAAATGCACCTCCACACATTTGCAACAAAAAGAAGAAAAAAGCAGGCTTGATGATGTGTGTTAATCGAAGCTCAGTCATAATTACATAATTGAAGTGTGATGATTAAAGCGCTGCCTCATGTGACAGGAGATGCTGTTTGAAATGTGTGCAACTTAAATGGACCGACAGGACACAGCTGCTTCAACACACATCTACAAAATGCGGTATAATAATAATAATATGGTCCTTTTAATCTATCCCATAGTGGCTGGGGAATAAAACAGCAAATTCCGCTGCACAGTTTTGGAAAATATTTATTACAAAGATGTAGCAGGTTTGATAGCATAGGTAAAAATAATTTTGCTGCAGAAATTGATGCTGTTACCTAATAAATAGCAAGACTTTACTGTACATAATTAATTTTGGATGTATGACCTTGATATTCAGAATCAGAATCAGAATGCGTTTATTGTTATTGTGAAATGACAGAGCTCTCTGCTACAATGAGTGTGGTTTTTAATAATTTGATGCTTAATATTTATCTGAATATATATTTTCCAACATTCAGAGTTTATTTGAAATCACCCTAATATAGCAACATTCACCACAATGACTTCAAATGACATCAAACTAATAAAATAAGCAGTGAACTAAGGGTGTGTTTTTGTGTTATTTATAGATGTCTTATATGTTAATTTCATCTTTCACAATTTTACATTATCCTTATCTGTTTGTGATGTAATTTTCTGCTTTTTTGCACCTCTTACATGTTTTTTAAATTTAAATTTTGTTGCATCTCTAGCATCATTCTTGCCTTGTTTTGTCAAATTAAGCACAAAATCAAAAAAGCATGAGTTTGTCTTTGCCACTTATTGCCAGCATTACATGATTTTTATCTCATTTTTGTCTTTGTTTCAGATTTTTGCACTTTTACATTGTTGCCTTTCTACCTTATTTTTCATCTCATTGATTCTTATTTAATCCGGGTTTTTTTGCCTTAAACCACAAACAACTGTATCTGTTCCCTCAACTTATACTTGGCCTTAAAATTTGACCACTTTGTGTTATTTATGGGGCTACTGTAATTGTTGATACTGATGCAATAGTGACACCAACATTTGTATCTCAACATCATTTTGAGCTGTATCATCTAACTCTACAAATATTTGTTCAATACTAGACATCTCCTCTGAATGTATAGTTTATTTATAGGTGTGCGATGTCAGCTGAACATCTCTGTTTGGCTGGGTTGTACAGCGCTGCGGGAGGAAAGGATTTAGAAAAACACTTCACCATCGTTTACTTATTTATTTTTTCTAAGGAAGAAAGGCTCAGTTTCAGAAACCTTCTTCACAGATCTCTCTTAACATTTGAACAGCTCTTTTTTTTCATGTGAAGAACCAAAATAATCCTCAAAGACTGAACCAGAAGGCAACAGCTGGTTTTACTCTGGAGTGGACGTTGAAGATACCAGATGGTTACGTGAGTTAATTTGAGATTAAAACATGAAGAATGCAACAAAATGAAAATATTGTAAAAAAAAAAAAAGACAAATGTGAAAGATGAAAAGAGATGAAAAAGAGAAAAAACAATGTAAATAACAAAACAGTATAAATATTGTAAAATATGCAACAAAATGAAAATGACATCAAAAACATCTTAACATTAAAAAGAATTTTGATTTTTCTCTATTATTTTAATACAGTCATGACCTGATGTCTGCATGAGTTTGGTTTATATTTCAAATTCTTTAAAACTTTATATAAAAAATGGGTCAGAAATATGTGGAATAAAGTAGAACAAAACTGAAGCAGCAAAATTTGCAATGTATTTGTGTCACTGCCAAAACTTTTGGCCATGACTGTTTACTTGAGTTTTTGTCTATCTATTCATTCATTTTGATTTAATGATGCACCCAACCGGTCAAAAGTTTAGACACACCTCCTTCATTTTTTTCTTTTTTAAAAAAATATTTTCAACACTGTGTATCAATATTGAGAACATAAAAACTGTGAAAAAACACAGAATTATGTAATAAGCGATTTCTTGCCTTCTTAAAGGTGCAGTTGATAACGTTGGCAAACTACAGTAGCTAGTAGCTTATTGTTCGTGAGCAATTTGACTGATTAAACAGGCGACCTGCCAGTCAACGCGGTTTATAACCTCATAGTTGTCAAGCTACGTAGGAAGTCTGTTCTTTTCTTACCTGCACCAGATGTTGAAGGAATCTAAAATACAGACTGTCTCTCCTCAGTCAGCTGTCTAAATACCATATTTTCCAGAAGAAAAGTCGCTCCGGTATGTTAGTCGCATCAGCCAAAAAGTGCATAATGAAGAAGAAAAAAACATGTACAGTGAACCCTCGCTATAACACGGTCCACCTTTCGCGGCTTCGCGGATTTTTTTTTGTGTGCAATTTTCATGTATTTTTTTTACAGTGTATGAATGGTAAATTGTAAATGCACTTATATAGCACTTAAATAGCGCCTTTATCTTGCACTTATATAGTGCCTTTCTACCCTAACTCTAGACCAGGGATTTTCAAGGAATGGTCTGTGACCCCCTGGTGGTCAGTGAAGGCATTGCAAGTGGACCCTGGCCTTGTCGTTGCAGCGACTAGCCAGCACTATCGTGCATTAGTTCGTAGTAAGGAAAAAGCCACAGAGTGGAAGTTGAACAAGATTCTATTGAATGCAGTTCAGACAAAGCTTCGACTTCACAGGCGATGGTCCCCCGGTTGCTTTTTAGTCAGAATGGTGGTCCCTGGATCAAAATCGGTTGAAAACCCCTTCTGTAGACCATCAGCTGATTTTAGATTCTAAAATATAAAACACATTCTGGGTTGTTTAACACATGATTTTTATTACATAATTCCATGTGTGTTCTTTCAAAGTTTGAATGTACAATGTTGAAAATAATAAAAATAAAGACAAAACACTGAAGGAGAAGGTGTGCCCAAACTCCAAACAGTGTATGCTGACGTTCACTGCATTTAACTGGAATGAATGATTGCGATCTAAACCCTTAACTAAATACTAATAATGATTTTATCACCCAAAGAATGAGTCATTTTTATTGTTTTATGTTTTGACTAATTGCTTTGATGTTCAGTGATCTAGATACGAATTACAGTATTCATTCCTTTGACTTGTTCACTTCAGCAATCTCCAGTTTCTAAACAAGTCAAATAATTACCAACAGTGTCCCACATTTTTTCATCAGCTGATTAATCTGGCTTGATGTTTCCTGTCTCCAAGCTATCATTATTATTGACATTTAAAAATCCATTATTGGTCGACCTCTAATGTGTTTGTGCTTCCTTCATTCAGTCCTACACTATTTAAATGACTCCAGACAGCCAAGGTTATAATTAACTGAGTGATGTAATATAGATTTGAGACATTTGACTGTGCAGAAAGTGGAAACCGTGCAGATCAGTAAGATGAACAGGCTGCATGTATGAGAAACACCGCAGTCTATGTGGTGTATTAATGCCCTTCTCTCTGGTTAAGCATCTCTTCTGGCCCCCACTTCATCAGATGATTGATCACAGTTCGCATTGCTCGTCTAGAAAAATGGCCTGAGTGGAAAAATTAAAGGCCGAGTAGAACAGAGCGGTGGGGGTGAAACTGTAGCTGTGAAGCAGGATCAGGTGATGGTCACAGTCTGTAGGACTGAAAAACTGCTGTGATTGCACAGATTAATTACAATCTATCTGGTGTAAATGCAGAATTTTAAGAAATACAGACTCATGTAATTAGCTGATTTGATGAAAATGTTTCTGAGATTATAGAAGAGAATACTGTTTGTTGCTATTACACATAGACGTCAAGGAAAGTGTGAAAAACGCCCAAAATTTGCAACAAATCTGAACCAAAACTAAAACGTGAGCAAAATATGACCACAATAATCTAAAAAATGTCAACCAGGTCATTACATAAAAACACAACTTATGAAAATATTAACACCATAAACAAAAACTGCCAAAATAATCAACTAAATGAGCAAAACTGGCAAAATCAATGAGCCACAATTACTAGCGTTATCAACAGAATGAAAATTGTAATAAGCAGAATAATCAAGAATAGCCAAAATAGTTACTAGACTTGACAAAAAAAGAAGCATGAAGAAAAATTTGGAAAAAAAACCAAAATAAAAACAAAACAAAATGATTTCAAAATTAAGAAATTAAGCTAACGAAATAATCATCAAATACTGTCAAAATGAGCAAAGAGGATGAAAAAAATTTATAAAATAAGCAATAAAGGGAGCAAAAAGCACTAGGATGAAACGCAAACAGAGGTAAAAAAAAATACAAAAAGAAGCAAAAATGAACAAGGTCATGGAAAGGGGAAAAAAATGTGCAAAAATAATCTATACAGTAAACTCAAATGAGCAAAATGATCAACAAATTATCAACAACATTAAAAAATGATCACAAATATGAATAAAAATGACAAAAACTAGTATGTAAAAACAATCATCCAAATATCCACAAAATGTGACAAGGCAAGCAAAAATTTTAACAAAACGTGCAAAAATAAGTGCCAGTAGTAAGTATCAATAACATCTGCAAAATGAGTAGAATTACAAGAAAATGAAGAAAAAGGACTGAAATAAAATGAACTGTCCAAAAAATGAACAAATGTGTTACTAAGACAAGCAAAAGAAAAAATACAATTATTAAGTTAGCAAAAGTAATCACTAATAAGTAGAATTATCAAAAAAATGAACTGACAACCAAAAGATGAACAAAATAATCAACAAAATGGACTCAAATTGGCAAAATAATGAAAAAATTATCAGCAATTGTGAACAATTAGTTCACTAAATGCCTTCTACGTGAACCTCTCTGGACCTTTAAATTACAAGCTTTTGTGATAATGACATAATTGCACTGGCACAGGATCTGAATCATTGTGCAGCTCCTCTATTTACTGCTATGAAATAAAACAAATAAGTGGAAAATGTGTTGAAAATGAAGTGTTTAAGCCCTCTGGGGGTGACGGAGCGAGGGGGGGGTTGATGAGCGCACAGGCAGGAGGACGCTCAAACCGCATTTTGCCCATTTCCAATTGTAGTCGTGCTGCTTGATCCATACTGTTCTGGAGGAGATTGTTTTATGGCTGGCCAGTCGCAGCGCAGCCGATGGAAGCATATAACATGAAATGAGCCAGAGAGAGTGACAAGTGTATCAACTCCAGAAATACCCTGCACTTCACACACAACACGCTGAGCTGGAGACACGTTCATGAAGACGCATGAGTGAATCAAATCAAATCAATCACACTCTTCTAACCATTTGCATTTTACACAGAAATTGTGCCTACATTTTCATTATGGCATTATGGAACTGAAACTCAAAAATCCACAAAAACAATACATTTTTGTGTTGCTGTTAAGATGTGAAAGACTGTGTATAATATGTGTGCAAGAAAACATCATAGTCCGTATTTGATGTTGTAAATGTAACGCTGAAAAAAAAAACGGATGAAATCATTTGTAAAATGACAAACACAAAACAAAAACAAAACGTCCAGAAAATGAACAAGGATGAACAAAATAATCCATCAAATTAACAAAGTGTGTGAGAACAAAGAACAAAATGAACAAATATGTGGAAAATATAATCAGAAAATTGGGCAAAATACAAAAATGAGTAAGGATGAACAAATCAATTAGATAAATAAGAAAGAGCAAAAGAAAAGCTAAGGAATTAGAAGAAAATCTACAATATGAGCAAGAGTGAACAAAATCTACAAAATGAATATATATATTCATATTAATATATATGTATATACTGTACATATATATACCTATGTATGTATATACATATACATAAGAGCAAACAAAATAATTATGAAAATTGAGAAAATATCCACAAAATGACCAAGAATGAAGACAATCTATTGAAAATAATAAACAAACTGACAAAAAATGAAAAAAGAATTTTTAAAAAATCAAGAAAATGAAATACAAAATACTTTTGAAAATTAACAAACAATATTAATATTATTCTTAATGTTATTATCAATAATAATGATAATAATAGTAATAACAAAGAGCAGTTAAACAAACTTGACTGCACTCAGAGCACATACCTCCACCAGGGCTGTTTATTCACCCAGCTCCCTCTTTGTAATACATAGGAAATTTCTTCAGTGTGTTGACACGGGCACAGGTGCGTCGGTAGCTCACATGGTCGAGTGCCCGGTCGTGCGCACCCACATGGCCCAGGCCTGATCCGGCTCAATTCCGACCCGTGTCCCCTTGCTGCATGCCACTCCACATACTCTTCTACCATTATTTTCTATACTGCAACTATCAAATAAAGGCAATAAAGACCCAAAAATAAATCTTTTTAAAAAATGTTGACACAGGGAATGTCTATTTATGGTAAACAGTGCAACAGTATTCTATAATGGTGTAATGGATGTGGATTTCCAATCTGGATCAGCCGGAGGCCAAAATAAGTAACGCCATCCAACTGGTTGACCCTGAAAACCTACATATAGCATCTGGAATCGTGAGTTAATCTTCAATAGATCATGGGTTATCAAGAAAAATCTGATTTTCCATAATGATGAATCTGGATATCATATTCATCATCACTTTTTTGTCTTTTACAGATCTGATTGAAGCATACTGAATCTTCATGCCCCCAGCTACACATTGGTGGCAGTCACAGCTTTCTACAGTACCTCTGTCCATTACTGTACTGTAGAAACAAATGTTGTCACCCTCCAAATATATATTTTCTTCTCACAGATCCAAATCATGACCCAAATTCAAATTAAAATGTAACAATTACTAGCATGTCTGGAGTTGTCTATGCCTGGGTATTTTCATGTTGATTAGTCTATTATTTGTGATAGCGAAAACAGGGCAATGTTGAAGAAAGTGAAAAGGTGATCCTGAAGCCACATCCTGATCCGGATAATCTTAAAAATCTCAGAGGTTTACCCATAGCTCAAGGACCACCTCTGATGAAAATGTATTGAAATCTGTCCAGTAGTTTTTGTGTAATCCTGCTAAAACAAACGGACCTGGATTACACAACAAAAGTTCATGGGCTTTTCCTTGGCCTAAGTTCTACTCTTGCACCAAATTTCATGGAAATCCATTCAATTTCTTTGTACAATCCTGCTAACAAACAAACAAACAAACACACAAACCAACAAACTGGCAGTGGTAGAAATCTGAAAAATAAAGAAAAACTAATGACAATAATAAAAAAAATAGCAAGACTTAGTGAACAAATGGGTGGCCCCTCAAAATGGCTCCATGACTCATTTTGTGTTCTGACCCTAAGTTTGGAAAACATAGATACACACAATAATCAGCACTTCCTAAAGAGTATTACAAACAGTAAGAGTGCAGACAGAGGTTGAGTTGTGTAGTATTTGTAATGCTGGATGTACGCATGTAGTATTTGTAGTACTAGAAGTACACATGCAATATTTGTAGTGCTAGAAGTACACATGTAGTATTTGTGGTGGTGGATGCGTATGCGTTGTCTACCTACACTCGTGATCCCTCACCCCCGTCTGAGCTGTTACGTAATGCCGCGGTCCATCTCATCACGCATTCCTTCATCCAAACGCTCCACAAAACATTAAATATGCAGCATCCAAAGCACACAGCCTTTCTTCTCACCGTCTGCTTCCTTTTTGTGTCTCATCTCAGTCCTCTGGAGACTGTCCAGCAAACTCACAAAAGCACCATCACCACTTTAAAAGGAGCAATCTGGTTTAGGCTCCACTTCAACCAAACAGCAGACAAAGTGAACTAGGAGGAGGTTAAAAAGGGAGGATGCAGTATAGATGCAACCAAAACAGACATCAAGTCAACATAAATAGGCTTTGATGACCAAGATATCAACAGTGTGCGTGTCATAAAAAGCATGTGCAACGAAACACTATGAGGGCTATTATGGTTGCAAATATAGTTTTGTGGGCTGCATCATAAATTGCATCATCAAAAGCAGAGTCAGGAAAGACATGGACTTCTTCAGATTAGAGCATGTTTGTTACTCAAGTTTATTATGTTGGCTTAGATCCTGTAAGTTTTCAAAAAAAAAAGTAACAGAAGCTGCAGCTGTAAACAGCAGCTCCATTAGAGCCATTTAAATAAATGACCCCATAATGCCATACTGCACTATGCAACGCTTCATTACAGCACTGCTATGTTAATTGGTGCCTGTTTTAGAGGACAAAACAGAAAATTAAACATAGGTAAAACTAGGACTGGGTAATGAGATTTTTTTTTTGTCTTTAGTGTCTTGCATGCTTAATAAATGTCCATAAGCATGTGGTTTACTCAATTTGAAAAACTTACACTCCTGATCAAAATTTTAAGAACCATCAAACAACCATTGAACTGAAATAGGCTGTTCATCAGCTGATCAAAAGTTTAAGACCACAGCCTTTAAAGGCCCAAATCTTTGCAAAAATGTGGATTCAGTGTC
>JAQQAE010015187.1:0-12134 GCA_029823295.1 Pseudamia nigra
AAAGCTGCTGATGTTGATTCTTCAGAGAATCTGAACTCTTTGAAAAATATTCACTCTCCCACCGTGTTTTCTGCACTAACTTTCTACCTTTCGCTTCTTTGGGTCTGCCATGTTGAGTAACGGTGGCGCAACTGCCTTGATCAGCAGTAGCTCCCCCTGGTGTTAGAACTAAGAAGTGCAGTACACTCAGGCAAAAGTTGAAGTGCTATTATTCTATTATATTTTTAAAAATTCTTGCGGGCCAATTAAAAATGGACCGCGGGCCAGTTTGGACACCCCTGGTCTAATCCATAGACTGTAGTTTCACTCTGGGTTGACCATGAAATGAGCACTTGTTTCCTATGGATGTGGTCACTGCCAGTGAAGAACAGACCACTTACTTCTGACTCATTCCTGTGTGTGTTCTCTTCTTCTAATAGGGGGTCAGATTTAGACCTAACACTTACAAATACAGTGGAACCCCGGGTTATGAGTTCCGGGGTCAAGCTTGTGAAGCTGAAAACTTGTGATCTGGGACCAATTGTCCCATAAGAATACATGTTAAACCAATTAGTCCGTTCCAAGACCCAAGAAAACTCCCATACAATTCATATTTATTTTTCTGTTCTGATTTTTATTCACTTGTTTTGGCCTGTTTCGCCACACTTTCATCATCATCTGCAGCATCACTTTCAGTCGGCAATGATCTTTTGCTAAAATAGCGATCCAAAGAGGTTTGCCTCTGCCTACTCCTTAAAATGTTACAAAAATGGGTGACGCAAATGTCATTCACTTGGTCTAATACATGACCAGTGTCCACTTTCTCAGGGTCTTTTTTTTCTATGAACCCCCAGAACAGTTCATAGTGCCACAACATCTCTTTAATCTCTGCTGTTGTCGTAACCTCCTCCTCTCCGCTGCTCCGGTAATCTCGTGTTTTACCTGCATCAAGATCATATTATGGGTTTTCTTCTTACCGCTAGCATCCTTCTTAGGCCCCATGATGAAAAACACAAAACAAAGCACTATTTCAGGTGAAAAAAGGCACAAATATGAAGCACAATAGAGCGCAAGTTTCACGTGTACATTTCAGGTGGGTCGGTGAGTAGCGCACTCTCCTCTCGCTCTCAGGAACTATTTTACTCGCAACCCGAGTTTTTGCTCGTGAGCTGGTACAAAAATTTGCCCGATGTTTGTCTCGTAACCTGAAAAATTCATATGTCGATGCGCTCGTAATCTGGGGTCCACTGTACAGTTGAATTGAATTACAGGTGTTCAATGTGGGCCATTTAGTGGCATCTAGTGGTTAAATTGCAGATTACAATGAAAAACATATGAGTGTGTGTGCTTGGGTGATCTGACAGTAACAACAGGACATGACAAGTACAGTATGCAAATACATGACTTTACAGACAGTTCTAATAAATTATTTTGTCTCCTTTAACATTTTTTAAAAAAAAATTTCAATTTTATTGCCCATAAAGAAAATGTTGTTTCCATTATTTTTACATAGGAAGTACAAAAGGGTGAATAATATTGAAATCTATTAAGTGTAAATTACCATCTCAGGTAAAACTGGTTCACAGCAGGTTCCTTTTCTGCGACAGATTCCACAAACAGAATCACAATAAAAATATACATTTTACAGATCTCAACTCCAACAGAAAAAACATTACAGTAACTCAGACAAATGACTGTTTTGTTAGAAAGCATTTATTTAAATTCTGCAGTAACTTCTCATTCATTGACAGGATGTTCTGTGTTTTACTGGTCTGCTCCGCTGTCAGTCATGTTTCTAATCCCGCCTCCGGCCCGGACACACCCATTTTCTTACCGGCATTTGATTGATGGTCCATTAGTATTATTTTCACGCGCGTGGGCTGGTCTCTCTGAGTGCGCGTGAGTGTATATGTGAAAGGTAACGACAGCAAAGGCTGAGGGTTCCGTGTGTATTTAAGTGTGTGAGGTTCATTGCTACCTAGTGGGCGTGTGCCCGGTCCTCCCTGCAGACCGGTGCATGTGCGTGCATGCGCGCGTGTGTCATTACATGCTGTCACGAGCTCTGCGGGAAGAAATCAAAAGCTTTTTTAGTTTATTTTTTCTTGCCTTTTTATGAACGGGATGGGTTTTCTGGGTCCTCGCAGCAGCGGCCGTCACGAGTGGGTGATTTCTCATTGAGTGTGCGTGATTTTCACGCGCGTGCCCCCTCCTCTTCCTCTTCCTCCTCCTTCTCCACAGCGTGGAGGTGCGGGGCCACTGGCTGTGTTGTTGCGGCACTGGATGGATCTAACTAGCATGTTTGCGGGAGAAGCCTCGGGCGGTGAAAGCGCAGGAAATTAAAACGGGGTATAATTTTGTATTTTTCATTTACACCCGGCTTTGCTGAGCAGTCACCTCCACTGTGGCGACATGTCAAACTCAAACAAAAGCAAAAAGGACAAGGAAATCCTCGCTGAGTATGAGAGCCAAGTGAAAGGTAAGATGATCAATTAAATGTTAGATTTTAATAGCATCACCTCTGCAGCCATCTGGAAGACAATTTCCTCAGTCACACCCACCTTTTCCCATCTATACATGCTCACACTAATACAAACAGCCTTAAACACCTGCCTGCCAGCAGCACTCATGCCTATGCGTTGAATTCAGCCCTGTACAAGGTGTGTATGGGAGCTGACACCTCAACTTGAGACGTCAGGATTTCTGGGTTCATCCTGAGTGCTGCATGGCGCCTGAGGGGGGAGGAGGAGGATGGGTTATGTGAGTGTGTGTGTGGAGGGGGGTGCATCTGCGGAGCTCCTTGATCTATTTTGCCAATGTGTGTGTGAATGTGGGTGAATACCAGCAAGCAGGTTCCAGACAGACCTGAGGGGAGTGTGGCTTGTCTCTATTGGTATTCCTCTGAGGCCCCGACTGCAGCAGTGTGTATGAGTGGTGTGTGGTCTCTGTAGTTCACCTGAAGGCATGGTAGCACACTGGGGATGTGATGTGTTTTGGTGAAAATGACAGTCTTAAAATAGTGGTTGCCATGACTGTGGGGCAACCCTCTACTCCTGAGCCTCCTCCTCTTTCGAGTGCCATGGTTACCATCATTACCATCATCCCTGCACTGATGCCTCACTTCATAAAAAGGGGTGGAGTTTACAGACACGTCAGATGACCTTTTATTAAAACTCCAGCTTCATTCACATTCTCACTCATTTTTCATTTTCCAAACCAGTTGTCTGTGTGCTAGACATTCTTTACCTGCTTTACAAGCTTTTTGGCAATCCAAATGGTTCAAAATGTCTGACCTTTACCATTGCAACACCTCATTTGGACACCTACAAATGCCAGTGCACAGAGGAGACAGCAGGGCCATGACCTTTTTTGTCCAAGCTCAGAATCTCTCACACTATCAGCTGCTTTTCATCTCTTTCTCTCTGTGTTTTCTCCACATGGCTCCTCACTTTGTTTCTTGCATATTCACTTGTCACATACGCCCACACCATCTCTATCGCCATCTCTGTCAACCTTTAAAAGCTGAAATCCCCTCTTGCTTTTTCCCTAAATCCACACTGACTGCTGAACGTGGGGAGGAAATGTGTGTTTACAGCAGATTCCATTTATCGATCAGTGAGGTCGAATAGTTTTTGTTTTTTATGACAATGCAGGCAGCTTCATTCAGAAATTACCCTCCCTACTTCTTTTTTTTCTTCCTTTTCTCATTCTTTACATTGCTGTGCTCTTTCTGTCAGTGAGACTGCCTCTTTTTTCTGCACACACATGCAGACACACAGTGAATCGACACAGTCTTTGAGTGATTACATTTAATGGAGAGCGGTGGAGAGCATTACAGCCCCCATGTGAGGTGTGCGTCTTGATTTCTTTTACACGTGTGTGGTCGTGCACTCTCATGCATGTTTGTGTTTGTGCATGTGGCCCTTACTCTGGCACCTTGCCAACACACACACGGGGATGCCCTGCATTGTAATGACCGCTCCAATAAAGCCCCCCACCCCTCCCTCCTCTCCTGAAGGCCGTCTGGCCAGCCCTCTGCATCCGCATGCCTCCTGCCGAGAGCTAAACATATAGATCTGCGTTGTAACTATGTGATTTCCAAGTCTGCCTCCCGTCTCTGGCTTCTGATTGGTCGATGCAGGAGGTGGTGTGTAATGTATACACAGGAGGTGGCCGCTGCTCTCTCACAAGGAGGTGGGGTGTACTCGCTGAGGTGAGCCATAGAAAGGTAGCGACTCTTCACACTGCTGACAATACATATTTGTGTACTCGATAACGCTCTGGTACGTTGAGCATGATCCTGATGTTGGACCATCACCTCACCAACATGTGGCACGTCCTCTGTCTGAATCGGATGAGGATTGCCTTAATGAGAAATGCAAATGAAAAAGAGAGAAGACAAAATGCTCTGCAGGGGAGAGAGTAGAGGCAGCCGGAGGCAGAGATGAAGTAGTTCCTACTTCATGCGGCTGCTGCAGCTCTTGTTTTGCCGCGTCTGCATGCAGGTGATTAGTGACTTCACTTCAGCATACCTGCAAGAAAGAAAGACACACAGACAGACAGACAAGCATGGAAAGAGGGGGGTTCACTGAAAATCCCATGATGTAGGGGAGTAAATGTTCCATAGTGCTGAATCAAAGACCTTGTGTGTATTTCTTAATGATGATCCAGTGCGACACTGACCCCATGTCCTTGGACCTGGTTGTCATGGTAACAACCACCTTGAAAGCACCATGAGCATCCTGCCACATCAAGCACATGACCACAAGATGTTTGGATTAACAAGTGTTGTGAATAATTTTGAAGGATAATGATTGCATGAGTCACTGGCTTCATCAGTGATATTTCTAACAGATTCAAAGTTTAGCATCTGGAAGGGTCATTAATTTTGTTTGGGTTGCTTCTTATGTTGATGTAAGATGATTAAAACAAAACGTAAGCAATACAATTTCTGGTTTTGGTGGTTTGATTTAATCAAACATTTGTCATCATGGCAGGTTCTGGAGAATTAACAAGATACCTCCCACAAAAGTAACCTGTGCTCTCATGGAGCAGTGTCTGACTTGCTTGTATAGATAATAGGAAATGTGACACAATTATCACATCTACTAATACAGACTAACAGAGCCACTAGTGATTAACAAATTGTGACTCATTTACTGTTGACTTGAGCCAAACAAGATGGAGGAGGATCACATTTGAGTAGAGTGAGGAAGAAGATGCATATGCTGCATGTTATTTTTGTTTAATAGAGGGTTAATATGCTTCTTGGAGATACAAGACAAGAGACATGAGGAACTGAAATTGCCCCAGCATGTCAACATTGCAGATTTGAAGCCAAGAAAAGAGTTGGAGCTGAAAAGCATAGCATTTCCCTTAGCATAAACACTGCAGAAAAAAGTTAGCAGTACCTTACAGCTTTAATTTAGAAGACAGTTCCATGTTATGGTACATTCCAGTTGCACTGGACAGAAGTCAGAATTTCCATGTTCCGAGTCGGAAATTTCAACTGGGACTTCCCCTGAAGTTGGAGTTCCAACTTGGAAAGCCATAGTACCCCACCAACCCCAACATAACAATTCAGTATGGTTGCCACTAGCATTAATTGCGTGAACACTGCTGATTTTTTTCACATATGATTTACATCACATCAGTCACACATATAGTACTGTTCAGTCTTTAATGTTGGGCATGTTGCACCACACTTTACATCTGCAAATGCCAGGCATGTAGACTGTCTTTGTTTTGAAGTTGTCTATTCTTTGAATGAACCATCTTTCATGCGAGAGTGTGTGTTTTTCCGACTTTGCACATTAAATGCGATCAAATGAGAATTCACATTATTCCCAGTTCTGACATACAAATTCTGATGTAAATGGAACACACCATTAATCCTGCTCCTCCTGTTTCTTCTCGTCATTATTTAATGTTTATTGGCTTTGTCAAACCATTTAGAGATGCATTACTGGTACCTAGTGGACAAGAGTCTGACAGGCTTACTCCTCTGCTCAGCGGAAACGTGACACCAAGTGGTACATTGGTTTAGGTCAATCTTTGCCATCAAAACAAACAAGTGTGACAATTTTTATATTGTCCCAACAACAACAAAGACCCGTTTTCTCTGTAGAACTTTTCATTCAGTGCTCAGAGTAAAATCTTCAGTTTATTTTCAGTTTATAACTTACTTATGAAGGTTTGTGACTTTTATTAATGACTTAAATCATTAATAAATTATGTCGGTTGTCATCATGGGCATCTGAATTTACTTGCTTAATTATATATTGGTCTTTTTTGTGTTTGTGTTTTGTGGTTTTTTTTTTAAATTATACATGATTGTTTATATGTGAGATGATGATCACTGTGCACTGATACTATTTGTACTACTTTAATATTAGATAGATAGGCTATAATTAGTTTTCTGTGGACAAATGGATTCATTTCAGGTTTACTGTACAGTGGAACCCTGGGTTACCAATGCATTGGCACACCAATTTTTCGGGTTACGAGTAAGACATTGGGCAAAATTTTGTACCAGCTCACAGGCAAAAACTCAAGTTGCGAGTATTTATTTATTTATTTCTTTGCCTCTTTTCACCTGAAATAGTGCTTCGTTTTGTGTTTTTTCATCATGGAGCCTAAAAAGGATGCTAGTGGTAAGAAGAAAATCCGTAATATGATCTCTATGCAGGTGAAAGGACGCGGGTGGATCCACCTGCAGTTAAAGGAATTTTTCGGCTTATCTTTACATATTATATTTCACCAAAGAATAAAAGAAAACTCAATTTTTCCCAACCCCAAAAATACCATTGGAAACAAAATTAACAAAATCAACACATATACTCTGTCAAATTGAACTTATATTTGCAATATGAATTCAAAACAAAACCGCAAACTCCACTCAACTTAAGACGGGTGATGCAGCCACAAACACTTAACCCAGACATGCAGGACTGGGTTACCCTCTGGGTTGTGACTCCAGATTCCTGTCCCAGGTCAGTCCAGATACATCCATTGGAAGAATAAAGCAAAAAAAGTGAATAATATCCTTTCCGATGCAGTCTGATCCAAGCTGCTGAACACCACATGCAGCCTGCTCCCCAGGACTCTCCCCACCCCCCATGACCCACGTCACCTCCCCTTATATCACCTCAGGTGTGTGTGGGATTAAAAAATAAAAACACTCTGACAAAGTGTACACTGGTCGTGTATCAGACCAAGTGAATGACATTTGCGTCACCCATTTTCGTAACATTTTAAGGAGTAGGCAAAGGCAAACCTCTTTGGATCGCTATTTTAGCAAAAGATCATTGCCTACTGAAAGTGATGATGCAGATGATGATCAAAGTGTGGCGAAACAGGCCAAAACCAGTGAATACAAATCAGAAAAGGAAAAAAATGAATTGTATGGGAGTTTTCTTGGGTCTTCGAATGGTTTAACTGGTTTTACATGTACTCTTATGGGACAACCGGTCTCGGCTCACGAGTTTTTCGCTTCATGAGCTTGATCCTGGAACGGATTAATCTCGTAATCTGGGGTTCTGCTGTATATGTGGCCTTTTGCTGGCTATAAATCAGTTCTAACCATAGACTGTATAGTTCTAACCCTTTACATACTGACCTAGTCAGTCTTTTGATGGCAACATTTTGTAGTCTGTGGCCTGCCAGAACCACAGCACAATGTTTTAGAAGTAGATAAGTCTTGATTCATCACACCTTATTGGCAAAGATTTGCCCAAAACTGGATCTGTGAATCTTTTCTTATGACAATGTAACTACATTTTTAATATGTATGTTGGTTATACTGAAGATTCTTGCATCATACTGACACATAATAGAGTTCACTGGCTGCTCACATCATGAACATACATGTAACTCAGTAGATAATATCTGATCTTTTCTCTGACCGTTGTTTAAAATTGTTTCTCACATATGGTATTATACACACAATAGGTGATATGTTTTTTCAGTTCAAAATATTATTTTCTTGCATGTTTTTGGGATTTATAGTTGAAAAGGTTGAAAGTCACTTTAAGAATACTGACGTTACGCCAAAGTCAAATTTTTTTTCTTTTCTCCCTGCTAAAAAGCTAGACTCATCTTGAGTCTAGTGACGAATTAACTGACTTGAGTTCCTTCAGAGATATGTATAAGGCTTGAATTATGTCACACAGAGGCGCATGGAATTTTATCAGTGAAAAATGAGAAGATTTTGAATTTAAAGATTCATTTCATGCCACTGTGTGTTTCTTTGTGCTGTCCTCATCAAACTGATATTTCAAGAATGTTCTTCACATTTGGCACAAGCATTCACTTTGACTCAATCATGAAGTGATTCAAATGCAGTGAGATAAGGTCCAAAAGTTTGAAGGTTATATGAATCAGATGCTCTGCACAAATGGGTATTCAACACCTTACATCTTTCTCAAAACTCTCTCTAACAGTATAATTGTAAATCATTCATGGGAGTCAATATAGTGAGAACTTACATTATTACCTCTGCCAGTGAGTGGCGGGGGTTATGTTTTTGTCGGTGTTTGTCTGTCTGTTTGTTTGTTTTTTAGTTAGTTAGTTTGCAAGATTTCTCAAAAAGTTAACAGATTTCGATGAAATAAAATTTATGGGACAAGGAAGAGATGATTAAATTTCGGTGTGATACAGATCACCATCTCAGCACACAGTGTTTTTTTGCACGGGGCTGAAGGCATTTCAACTACTCACTCGACAACCAATCAAAATTGAGACGGGGCGGGACATAGGAAGTATACACTGTGATGGAGGTGAAACTAAACGTCCAGAACATCCATTACAACTTGAAACGTTACTGTGTAAAAAGGATATTTTTACTTGTCCCTGTGATACAGCAACAGATGCAGCTCCTACTCATTCATTTGATTACTTTGTGACTACATGATTATCAATGTCAACAGTGAACTTCAAAGTGCTTTGTGTGTTGGGATGTCATGAAGTAATGGCGAGAGCGTTGAGGGCCCTGAAAACTCCCCATGGACACAGGCCCTAATAATGTCACATGGGGAAATAAGCTGCATTGGCGGAGGTCTGCACTCTAAGTGCTTTCTAGTTTCATGACGTGTTCATTCTAATTTTCATTTAATCACTTTCTGACAAGTTTTGTAGGTGTGATGTCCATGTCATTTCACTGTAGAATTGAGTGATCAGTAATTATTCACATTGTGATGTTTAATGACTTTGATGCACAGTATGTATTGGATAAACAGTGAGGACCAAAACGTCAGCCTGTAAACTGGAGCAAATAATGTTTTGACATTTATCATGATAATTATCTGTATCATCTAATGATAATTATTTATTATGGCAATATATTTGGCTGTGTTACCCTGCACTATTTCACTGCTGGAGCTCAGATTCAAAGTCTAGACAGCCATCGTCGGCTGGTGCTGATCACATTAAGGATTTGTACTTCTCCACGTTCGGTACTTCACTTTTGGTACTTTCACTTTCAGTACTTTGATACTGTTAGTGGGTTTGCATCCTTAAGTTTAGGGGCTTTTCAGGATCTGATGCAGCCCTTAAACCTGTGTGTGTGTGTGTGTGGGGTGTGTGTGTGTGTGTGTGTGTGTGCATTTAATCCTACTAATATATATGAAAATTACTTTGGTTTAATGCTTGCTACAATCCCATGTTGAGGATTTAACTGATCCATATTTAAGGTTAATGCTTCATGTGGTAGAAATGTTGAGGACCTTTATGCATGTAAATGTTGCACATTGTCATTTTTAGCAGAGAAGATTATCATATAAATGGGATACTAAGGACAGTGTGAACACTTAAATTGGTCATCTGCGTTGATTTCTCTTCATACTCTTTACTGGTTTTATGCTTTGACCTTGTACGGTGCACAACCTAAGCGATACAAGCTTGCAGCAAAAGCAACATGTAGAACCCTGGGGAGTTTTCAGACTGAATCAGCCTGGAGATTTCACACAGGACAAATCTGTTATGCTTGGTATATTGTCTCCATACTTTTCCCTGTGTCAGTGTTTTGTCACATTGTTCTGTACGCAGTGTAGTGCCTGTGATCAAAGAGGGTGAGTCTTGTCTTTGGGGTGTTATAAGGACACACGAAGAGGTTTCTAAGAAGGAGCATTTCAGACATCAAAAGATACAGCACAGGCAGACATCCTGCTTTCACTTTCAATTGACTGTGATCCGAGACAAGGAGATTCATTGATACAATCTATCCTTCTCAGTAGACCTGCTTGAATCCTTCCTCATTACTGCAAAAGCAAACAAATTTTTGTTTTACTCACACCCTTTATTATGCCCCCAACTAATGATTACTGCATACTTTTTTTTCCCCATTAGGGCTGACTTTTGAGCTTTGATGCAGGTTATGATTTCTTACCTCCTTATTTTAAGATTAGAGCTGAAATTATTAATTAATTGGTATACAATTATTACATTGATCAACTATTTTAATAATCAACTAGAATTGTCATTGAAAGAGATGCAAACCCATGCTGTGACACGCTGGTCCTAACTTTGATAATAAAGCTGACATATGCTGAAAATGATTTTGAACTCTTTTGATCCTGTAACCTTGACCTTTGTCCTTCTGTGTCGAAAAACATAGACGCAGGTGCTAATACCAAGGTCAACCTGTATGCCAAGATTGGTGAACCGAGCTTTATTTTGGAGGGACAGATGGCACCAACTGTTCTACCCATGCCTAAACTCCATTGCTGTGAATAATGTTTTTTAAAAATTTAGTTGTTAAAAAAGTACTTTTTCAGTAAAAGTTTTTTTTTTTTTTTTTTTTTTGTTTATGGCAGCGTCTTAAATGTAAATATTCCTGTTAGAGCAACCTGAGTATTTTGGGTTTCTGAAAAAAAGTGAGGATGTCATCTTTGAGAAACGCTTTTTGACAATTTTCTGACATTTTGTAGTCTATTTCTCAATCAATCAAAAGAATAATCAACAGATTGGCAATGAAAATAATCATTAGTTGCAGCTATTTAAGATACTAAAAAACAGAATAATACTAAATGGAAACAACAAAGGCACAGTCTTGTAAAACTCAGTATATTTTCTATGTAGGTTCTTGAGATAATTCATTGATTTTAATGTGCATTTGTGAATGATGTGCTAATTTTAGGGAAAAGGACAAGGCATCATGATGTCAGAGTTAAGCAAATGTGAATGTTTGCTATGATTACATACAGACTATTAATAAAGGTTTAGTTGATGAGCTAGCTATTTGAAAGTATTATTTTGACACTTAAGTAATGTCTGATACTTTAAAATCAAAAATGTAAAAGGGGTGTTTGGCAGCAGCATGTGCAACAGCCCCAATGGGTATTTGCATTTATTTGCATTATTTATTAATTCATTAACTTTTCTCTTGACTCATCTTTCAATCTGTAAAATGGGAAAAATATCACAAATAACCCAAATAAATAAGTAAAAGCCAAAACTCTAAGCTTATTTTTATAATATAAGTAAAATTTTGTGTAATTGTTGCTTTTGTCTCTCAGATGTTTCTGGATCATCTGACCACGCCAGAAAAATGCCATTAAAAGTACAACATAAACACAAAATCTGCCCATTCATTGTATTATTCAAATTGAATTTTATCCATAAAATATTAAGCTTCTTGTGTTGTACAACACAGAAAATAAGCAAATCCTCATATGGGACAGAAATATCAGTATTTGCAGAAGTTGTTTTCTTGGATAATATATCTGTGTTATCTGTAATATGTTGGGTTATAAAATGTTTAATGCAAAATAATTGCTCAGAAGATAAAATTAACTCCCAATTAGATTTTCTGTGATTAGTTTATGATTCAGACTCGGGTATTGTTTAGCACGATTAGATATTAAGTTATCCAATCATCTCAGTTTTTATGCATCTGAAAGACTCAGACATGCATGTCTAAACTTTTTTGGGAAAGATGAGGTTTAAATCGGTCATATCATCAGCAAGAAGCTTTTTCTTGTTCCTAACTATTGCTATTATATTGGTCATTAAAATTGTTCTACTGGTCGACCTCCAGTTGAAATTGCACATTAAACCATTTAATGTTCTGTCAATAGACGGATCAATTACCGTAATATTCACACTATAAGCCGCGGCTTTTGTCACACATTGCCGACCCTGCGGCTTATACAATGATGCGG
>JAQQAE010015188.1:0-12134 GCA_029823295.1 Pseudamia nigra
CCCTTTTGTTTTTCCCTCTTTCGCCCCTCCACAATGGCTCCTGTGGCTTTGACTCATGATGGAAGTAACACATTATAATAAATCAAAAAGGAACACAATAAGCATTAAATCAACTAAAGATGCAATTTCCTATTGGCTTTACGGGTTGTGCGCTTGGCTGACACGCTGATCGAAACAACAACAAGAATCCACTTCCAAGTGGTTCCAATGAATTTTCCAAGTTGAATCACATTCATTATCAACTCACGGGTAACATTTCAACCATTTTGCTGCAACAGGGCAGATCCAAACAAAGTGACAAAAAAAAACAAATGACTTACATTGTTGGATGTGAGTGGTCAATAAAACGTGTTGCTCCAAACCTGGATCAAAAACATGACGCTCTCTGCCATTCCTCTATTCATTATGTTACCCCACCAAAAAAAAAAAAAAAAAAAAAAACACACACCTGCTCAGCCACCCTCAGTGAGCCGATCAGGTGTCTGAAGTTACCTGTTACCACCTTCAAATGCGACGTCATACATAACTCTAATATAAATTAGAAATAAATCATATAATCAATCTTCATAATTTCAATAATTATATGCATATCTTTACACTAATAGCAAATCATAAATTTGACTTCAACATCAACAAATGGCACCTAATTACCAAAAAAATCAAAAATAATGAACAAGATTAAGACAAAATGATCTATAAAACAATCATAAAAATATTACAGAAAAGACATTTGATAAATTTTGCTAAATGAAAATAAAAACTAACAATATTCAATAAAATGACCAAAATATCGAACAAATGTCACAAAAGTGACCAAAAATCATCCACAAAATTATTAAAAATGAACATGAATAATGAGGAAAATCAACACAAAATTTCCAAAAGTGATGAAGAAATGAACAAACTAATCAATGAAAGGAAGGGAATAATCAAGATGAAGAAAAAAGAACAAAGGCAAACAAATTTACCAATGAGAATAAACAAAGTAATAAACAAATTGGTTTTAAAATGTGCTCCATTAATGGTTCAGATATTTTTTGCAGCTCTCAACATATACATTTTATTTATTTTTTGTCCACAAATGGCTCTTTAGATTGAAAAGGTTGCAGACCCCTCCTGAACCTCTCAGTCCTGAAGAGCACGGTGAGATGAGATGAGCCCATGTCCAACCCAATGTGCAACCCTAAATATACAAAAAAAAAAAAAAACTGTTGGGACAGCGTGGCGGGTCGTTGACGGTTTCACTCTGGATGGTGACCACCACGGTTTCACTCTGGATGGTGACCACCACGGTTTCACTCTGGATGGTGACCACCACAGAGTGAAACCGTCAACGACGCTCCCCCCACAGCCCTGCAGTATCAGGGACAGAGATCCTAACGACTTCGTAACGACCCCGGTGCAGGTGAAACTAACATTTTTTAGGATGAAAGGGTGGAGTCCTGAGCCAAGAGGATAAATTCTGGCTGCCTGCATGAGACGACTTAGAACTGAAGAAGCTTCCTGGATAGGAAGCGAAACATCTTCAAACCAAATTTCCAGTCCAGTCGACAGAAGGAAAAGCACACACCCTGCAAGCTGTGGTGTTAATATGATTCACCTGAGTGCTGGTAATATTTAGCCTGTCACTCCTGTGTGTGAGAAACTTTATCTTTGAGTATTCCTGCAATTTTTGCTCATTTTATTTTTTTAAATTTTATGTTGATGCACATTGTGTCTTTTCTCCTGACAGTCTAAACTCTCTCACATGCTCCTTATGAATGAAATAATCTTTAAAGTCATTTGTGCATGTCACCTATTTCAAATCACATTATTTTTGAACAATGTGAACCATTTTTAGCCCTTAATTTTCCATATCAGAACTATTTCCGTTTATGTAGCAGGCCAAATTTGAGGAATGTATAAATAAATACTATAACCAGACAAAATATGAAATATGTTGTGTTCATACTGTCTACAATGAAATACAAGTCCAAATAAATTTTTTTATAATGCACAATTATTTTTATTTGCCATTTTTCATGGTGTTTGAGCTTTGTTAATAAAACCTGAAAGTCATGATTCTCACTGTTATTCTATCAGGCCGAGTAGTTGGTGTAACGGAACTATAGAAATAAAAAAGTCATGTGACTTTTAATAGCTATCAACACTACATATGTGACATACAAGTCATTTTTTTTTAAAAAAGAGAAATATATTAAAATGAATAAAAATAAATAAAATTTCTAATTAAATTAAGTCTTAAAACTTGCAGAAGAGAGGTGTTGTTTCAGTTTGCTCTGGCACAAAACATTCTTAATACTGGAGCTCTGTTAAAATATTAACCAAATGACTTTTCTTATATTAGACACTTAATTGGTGCTATAAATACACATCCTACTGTTTCACTGTGTGCTTCCTCCAAGCTGGCAATTCCATTCCCAACAGGGCAACATTAGCCGGTCCCGTTGTCTCCACAGGTTGCCTATAAATCATTGCCATGCAGCCCAACAGGCACTAATAGAGACCGATAGCCTCTCTTAGACTGCATTAATGAACTGTTGTTCCTGGAACCGATATATGGATCAATAATGCATTGTTTTCAGGGTCTGCCATCACTGCTGAGCTGCCATGGTTTCACTATCAGCTCAGGTAGGCAATTAATAAGAGGGCAATTTACAGAATAAACAATTAATTAAATAACGATTCCATTGATTTTTAAAGAAGGCTGTTTCCTTCTTAAGCTTGAGCTAAGTGGAGGCGAGTTTACATTGAATTCAGGATCTTTTCTTTAGTGGTTTTACTGATTAAATTTGCAACTGCTCACAACTTATAGAAACTAATTATTTACCTAAAACTACAGAAAGTTTAAGATTAGATACTAGAGATGATTAAAAACCAGATGAATGTGAAAAGGATGATTGGTTGAAAAATGTAGTTTTGCAAAAGTAATATTACCAAAAGGTACAATATTCAAAACACTCCTACAGTAAAGTTACTGTTGTTCTTTCTTGTAGACAGACGTAAGTATTTACCTTGACGTGTTTCGACAACTTCCTGTTGTCTTCCTCAGAAGGGTCACATGGTGTTACTGTGACATGTCTTGTTTCCTGTTTTATAGTGTTTTACTAGACAGCAGAGGTCCACTACGCCCCCTACTGTCTCATGCCATCTCAGCATCCCAGGTGTGGGACAAGATGTATCGACAAGGCATCGGTAGGGGGCGTAGTCGTCCTCTGCTGTCTGGTACACCGCTATAAAGCAGGAAACAAGACACGTCACAGTAACATCACGTGACCCTTCTGGGGAAGACAACAGGAAGTTGTCGAAACATGTCAAGGTAAATGAACCTATGTCCGTCTACAATTAAGAACAACAACAAATGTACCAAGTTGTTGAAGACATTATGCACCTTTTCGCAATACTCCTACAGTAAAATTAACAATTGGGTTTTTTTGCAAAAAAATGGGTTTGGGTTGTGAAGGCAGGGTACACCCAGGATGGATCGCCAGTTAATTCTATTTTATAGACACAGGCAACCATTCACACTCATCTGTATATATAAAAGTGGATGAAGATAAATTGACCACAGATTTTCACCACATCACCACTAAAGTAGATCTCAAACCCTCAGACCTAGAATGCATTAAATATAATTGAACTGAATTGAATGAGAGAACAATTCTGAAAAAAATGTAGAACATACCATACTTTCTGTTACTCTTTAAATTCCAAGTCAATTCAGTTGTATTTAGACAATATCAATCATAATCCAAGTAATCAACGTCCAACACACCCAACAGTTCTTGTGATAGTCTATCAGAGGTCCTGCTACAAAGCTTCTACACTCTACGGCACATTTAAACTCACTGACACCACCAAACTCTGTGGGAAGGTTCCAGAGGGAAATGTAAGTGAAACTGCTGGTATCAATTCTGAACAGTGCCGTGATGTGATTCACACAACTTTGATTTTCCCATTGTCTTCTGTTTTTCCTTCAACTTCTTTCTCAGTTCTCCTCCCATCGTCACCTCTCTCCTCAATCCCTCCTCTTCCTCCCCCTCTACTCTATCACACTGTTTCCTTCCTCCATTGTTTTCCAGATGATGAACGACTGCTTGTTGCACTCATCCATCTACTGGGCAGCCTCATCCATCTATCCGCTACCTGCCCACACACAACAATAACGAAACAATGCACAAACACCAGAACACAGACACATGAAACCATCCTCTTACACGCTTTCTTAGGATCCACAGAGAAGAAGATTAAGTGAAATTTGAATGGACCCCACAGTCATCATCCCTGTAGGTGTGTCAGTCCAGCTTCTGATGTAAAGCCTTAATAGAAAATCAATGCCTCCCTCATTATAGCCCTCCCTCTGTCCTTTTCTCCTCGCCCCCTCGCTTCACCCTGTCTATCATTTTTAAATATGCTTTGTTGAAAAAGCGAACATTGTATTGCAACAACACAGTAAGCCCTGTAGTTTCTATAGGACCACTTCTCTCTTGTCTCCACGTTCGGACATGATGGATTAACCAGCCTAGAGGCAGCAGGACAAGTAAAACAGCACAGATAAATTGTACAAAACTGATGTTGCATCTGGGATTTGACAGTGTCCTGTTTAAGCTTTGGTTACATTTAGGCAACAAAAAAAAAAATCCAAACCTGGTCAAGGTTTATATTATGGCTAAACAATCAGAACATCATGAGATCAGAAATTAGGAGAGCTCCACACCACTGCCTTTTTAAATTCAATGTTTTTTTATGTTATTTCGCCTTCTACGTCAACCTTGTTTTTGCATTATTTATGATATTGCATCTTTTTTGTCGCGTTGCATCTTTTACTATTACATTTTAACCAGTTCCTTGAAAATTCACTCAGGGCCAAAACTCAATCTTCAAACTTGAAAACAATAGCCCCTTTTTCACCAACATTCCAAGGAACCAGAATTCCTGGTAATCTGTGTACTGTCCGTTCCCACTGCACCCTAAAGTTCCGCGTAATTTATTCAAATCATGCTGATGACGTATGAAGGATGCTTTATGCCTCACAGAACAATACAGATATGCATCTTAAAAGGTATTACCACAAAAATTTGCAATTTCAAATAATGTGTGATGAATGTCTGCGACCGAGACATTGTATAAATAAAAGATATTTTACAAGTTAAGGCGATGTGCAGGAGTTTACCTGAGCACTATAAACTTGCCACAGCTGGACTGTGTTTATAGTCATCCAGTCATATTTTTTCTATCATCCCTTGTTTACAGTGTTGGGTAGAGTACACAGAAACAGTACTGTAAAAGTATTGTGATTATATGGACTCGGATGACTGGTCCTAAACCCTGCACTCATTTTTGTGTATACTACTTGAAAAATACTTGTGCTGTTCTTATATGTTTATGCCATGCAAATGAACAAACAGTATATGATCAGCATTTGTTTAATAAAACAAATAAGAAAACGTGCCATCACACTAAGGAAACACAGAAAAGGAGTCGGTGAACACCGTGAATGGTGACACTTGGGGCTTCTGTAGGAGCAGGACGAGCTCGGAACTGTGAGAGAAGCTCGTCTGATTTTCCAGAGGAAGCAGTTCTGCTATTCCAACTCAGACTTGTGATCCTGCCTCAGTTTCTTCGACTGTTCATGGATTTGTTTTGCCGTGTGCCCTATGTTAAACTCTGTCAGCTTGTCGGCTATTTTCCCGTATGCTGAGTCTCGAGTCGCAAATCGAAGTCCTGGTGAATTTCTTCTTCGATAAAGATGCTCAAAAGAGCCTGGACCTCATCATCCGTCCACTTCTCATTGCATGTCTTCATATTTGGCCAATTTTTTGAATGCTGAACAAACAAAGTTTAGCTCGTAGAAACAAAATCAACAAGTTTTCGGTAACATATTGCCATATTGTACAGAAGAGCAAAACGCTAAAATGTGCCACCACTCAGTGTTCATCAGACAGCCCCGCCTCCTCAATAATTTTGATCAATCTGAAAAGTCTTACCTCGTTACAAGGAACTTTTTCTTGGCAAAGTTTGGGGTTGGGTGACATGCTTTGTAAAACTATTTGAGTTATCAGTTTGTTGAGGTCCTGACCTGAGCCACTGCACCAAGCATTTATTCTTAAATATGACAAAAGAAACATGTTACATCTGATGTCAAAGTGCAGGTGGAGCGCCATCAATGGGGTTTACAATGATAAGATAATGCAAAGTACTGCATAAAAAAAACAAAAGGTCCTTACTACCATTCAATAACCAGCATTAAATAAAAGTTACATGATTTTTGAACATGATGATCACTACCTTCTGAACGTTAGAGAGCTGGATTACACTGACCTCACTCAGTCACTAAACTCTGCAGCCCCACTTGTTCATACTGCACCACAAATCTGATTTTTGCCTATATGTGGCCCAGGTCTGGCAATGTTATCGTTACAAATCACATGAAACCTGATCGTTTCAAATCCGGTTTGAGCCACTTCCATACGTGATCTCAAATTGGATACAGGTGCAGCGTTTTTCAAAGCCACCTGAGTTTGAAGTGTCACGTTGGAATTGATGTGGCTTTCACGTCATTCTCAGCTGACATTTGTCATAATTCTGGGCTGATAAAGATGACTCGTAAACATTTAAGACAGTTTTTTGGATGTAGTCAGTGGCGAGGCTGTGAGCTGTCAGATCTCATTAGTATTTGTTGTGACGCTTCTGTAAAAACTGAAAGATATTCACACATTCAACCTACCAAGATCAATAGATCAAGTTGATAAGAGATAAATCATGCCTCTATGTGATCATAGTAAGGTACAGTAGACACCAAGATACAACTGTTTCACTCAACTCAGCCGTCCATCAAGTGGTACAAATTACATTGATCTGCGTGCCAGAGCGGCAGAAAGAAAAGTGTGTGGGGAAAGTCTACAAAGTACAAAAAATGTCTTTTGTCCTAAACTAATGGTTGTAGTGTGACTAAGAGGAGATAATAAATCATATGTAGTGATTCTCATGACCACACAATGCTTCCTTGTGAAGTTTTTGAATTTAATTTGTGCCATCTTTTATTGGTGTTGAGCTTTGTAGACAGTAACACAATAAACACCTGATCACAACAAAACAGAATTTCTGTAGCACATTGCGTAATAGTCCCTTCATAACTGGGCTAATTCAGAAATTTAATTTATAAACAGAAAATCAAACTTGTCTGTTGGTAGTGTAAATAAAGTCGGTTATAGATTTTAAGTGGGTTTACCCGTGTTTAAAACAATCAAATATACTAACATGCTAACTTTGAGTGCATGAGTGACTGAATCTTCAGCTAAAGATAAAGTCTCAGCAACAACGTAGAGCACTGTGATTAATCACTGCTCAGATGTGTATGTAGAGACGGAAAGACTTCAAGTACATCCTGTACAAGCATTGCCTTTACTGATTTTAATTATTAACTTGCGCTTACAGTAGGTCCATCATTTCTTGCTCCATCTTGTTGTTTGTACATCTCTCTGCTGCTGGGGATTATCGGCTCAACACTTAAAAGAGATGCAGGAGAAAAGCAACAGCTCAGACACAACACAATAATGTTTTTTTACATACATTTTCCTTGTCATTCTGTTTTTTTTTGACTGCCTTGATCATTGTCATTTTGTTTTGTAAATTTATGTTTAGATTTGTTCATTGTCTTGATTATATAATGCATTTTTGATCATCTTATTTTAAACAAACAACATCCATCCATCCATTTTCTACCCATTAAACCTGTTAGGGTGAAGGGGGGGTACCCTGGATGAGTTGCCAGTTCATTGCAGGGCTGACATATTGAGACAAACAACCATTCACACTCAGTGACCAATTAACCTAAACACTAGTGCGTGGTTTTTGTTTGTGGGAGGAAGCCAGATTACCCAGAGAGAACCCACGCACACACAGGGAGAATATGCTCCACACAGAAAGATGCAAAAGAATGGAAGATCATAAAAGATATAAAGAAGACAAACATAAAAGAAGCATAAACACACAAAACAACATGATTTTTGTGATTTTCATTAATTAATATATGATTAAAATCTGAATTGTTACCATTATAGATACTGTAGCACAATAAATTATCATCAATAATCATTTATCATCTAATTCAACTGCACACTCTTTGATTACCTACATCTCTGTCTCCTGTATGGTTCATCTTGTTTGAAGCAACAAGAGCAACACCTGAATACTAATTAAAAAACATAAGAGATTGTGATTGCAAGCCGTGTGCAATTGCATCACATGAAGACATACATACTGTGTAAAAGCGCTCTGGAATACGGGTGTAGATTTAATTTGCTCACAATCAGCACAAAGGACCTTAAACCAAATGGCCTGTTGCAGAACTTACACAATCATGATTGCTCACAGACAATGTTGACATTCAACAAGTGTTTGTGTCAGCTCTAAGTGGATTCTTATTGGCAGGTTCCCGCTCATCTCTCCTGACTGATTCATTTGCAGTCTGCTTCAGTCAAACAGTGGCTGAGATGCACATGTAAGGGTAGGCTCTTCAGCTGTTTCATTCACATCAGCAGAGCATAGTGCACATTTCATTTTGATTATTTTCTAATCTTGGCCCATTTTTCATTTGGATTGTTCAAACCTGTGACAAAAACAGGAAATGTTTGGTGGGAAATGGATAAAAGTTATTGAAGAACAGAGAAGTAACTAGTGTTCTTACCAAAATTCAAGTGGCTCCCCAAACTTTTGTTCAAGGGAACTACTTTTGACAACCAGTAGTTTTGATCCAAAGAAACAAGAGATCTAGTAGGGTCACTCTTGAATGGAAAGGCCTATGGGTACAAAACCTGCATCAAATGTGTATGAGGTCAAGATCTCAGTCAAGTGGGAAATTGGGTGAGCTTAGACTTGAGAGAAAGATTAAATAATCTGATTTTCTTTCTGGCGTAATTACCCATGAATGGAGAGGCCTGGGGTCACCAAACTTACAACACAGGTGTAGTTGAAGTCCTGACTGTTTTGTATACCCCTTCTTGAATCACCACCTTATTGTGGTGCAGGGGTTTGTGTGCCTGAATGATCCTAGGAGATTTGTTGTCGGGGGCAATTTGCCCCTGGTAGGGTCTCTGAAGACAAACTGGTCCCAGGTGAACTGTCCGACTAAGAGCAATTCAGAAGACCCTTATGACTATGCTTTCCTGTGGGCCCACCGCCTGCAGGACAGGTAGTAAGGGTCTGGTGCTGTGTGGTTTTGGTGGAAGCTGAAGGTAGGGGCCTGGGTGGTCTAATCCCCAGTAGCCAAAACTAGCTCCAACATGGAGGAGGCCCTGGGGCAAACCCAGAACACGCTGGAGGGGCTATGTCTTTCAGCTGGCCTGGGAACACCTGAGGACCCCCCAGAGGAGCTGGAGGAGGTGGCTGAGGAGAGGAAAGTCTGGGCTTTTCTGCTTAGGCTGTTGCCCCTGCAACCCTGACCAGAATAAGCAGAAGATGAAGGATGGATGTATGTTTCGATGATGAAGGGGATTCTGGGAACATACTGTATTTTCTGGATTACAAGTTGCGGTTTTTTTCATAGTCTGGCTAGGGGAGCGACAAATACATCGGAGTGACTTCTATAGTTAATAAATTTGACTATAGGGTGTTTGTCACACTGACAGCCACTAGACATCGCTCTAGGCTTGTGTACCTTTATCTGCTGCATCTGTATTACTGACAATTTAAAATGTAGACATTACTAGTAACAACCATACCTGCCTTCAGTTTAACAACGAATATGTCGGTACCATCACTTACGCGGTGAGGTGGGGAGGTGAGCCGCCAGCTCTCCATTGTGTCAAGCGCGCGGTCACGGCTGCACGCTTGACGCGCATTCCCCCGACAAATGTGACCTGTTCTGCAGAGCGATTAATACACATTTTTTTCTTCTTCATTATGCATTTTTTGGCTCATGCGACTAACATTCCGGAGCAACTCATCACCCGGAAAATATGGTAGTTACCCTGGAAAACATAATATGTACAAAAGTACATACAGTATATGCTTTAATCCAGTGTAATCTGGTTTATTCCATAAACACACAGCAGTATTGCAGTACACAGACAAAAATGAACTAAATAACAAGCAAGATGATAAATATTATGAAGAATATGTAGTGGGTATGTCACACGCTAACAGATATTAGTTATTATTATTAAAGGAGTTCATGATAAAAATGCGGGCAAGAAGATATTGGCTAGTAGAGCACAGAAGGTCTAAATTCAGCTGCTGGAGCTGGTGGTCAGTAATCAAACAGAGACAATCATTGAGTTTGGTGATGGTAGCATATATTGTGCAAAAGTAGTGGCAAAATAATATTTACAATAACAAAACGGTAAAGAAAATGATAGAAAACCCCCAAAATATTTACAACTGCATTTATGGTAATAACCGGTTGAAGCTGACTCAAGTGCACGTGCTAATGTTACTAAAGTTTTGGTTTGCTTTCACAATACAATTTTCAAAAATGTTCACAACAGAAGCAAATACATCCCCGGTGGTGTAAAAACACGAAAGATCCAAGTGCAGCACCAACCCACAAGGGTTGATGTGAAAGTTCATAGAGTGCAAATTGTCCATTAATTATTGTCCATGGCAGGGGAAAGGATGTGCGCAGGTTGGATTTGCAGTATGAAATTGTATGGCTGTGACAGCCTCATACCAGACCAGCAGGGACTGTGATGTTGTAGATTGCTCGTTGAGACCAACCCAGAGAAGGTAGCAACACTAAAATCCTGGCCCGTTCTCACTAATCTCAGGACCTTAAGATCCTTCCTGGGACTTGCAGGCTACTACTGCTGCTTTATCAAGGGGTATTCAGCCATTGCAAAGCCTCTTAATGAACTGACCCATGGCTATACTTCTACATGCAAGAACTCCCAAAAGATTGACTCCAACAGTCACCAGTTTGACCCAAAGCAACCTTTCGGTTCTCAGTGGAGTCCTGAGTGCCCACTTGCTTTTACCACCTTGATCAAGAAGCTCACTAGTGCACCAGTCCTGGGTTTGCTGATGCAGAACTTCCTTACACACTCCACACAAATGCCAGCACCACCGGACTGGGTGCTGCACTCTACCAAGTGCAAGATGGGAAACTGCAGGCAATTGCCTATGCAAGCCGAGGCTTGACCTCAAGTGAAAGTTGCTGTCCAGCTCATAAGCTTGAGTTTTTAGCACTGAAATGGAGCATAGAAATTTCAGGAGTACTTGTACAGGGCCAGTTTTACAGTGATAACTGACAGCAACCCGCTTACATAGAGCAAGAACTCCTCAACCAGTTAGCAAGACAACATCTTCCAGATCCTGGTGACCCCTCTATTCCACTTGAGGTTGTCAATGCCATCTGCCAGAGTGATCTGATCCAAACAGAAGTCTGTTGATCAAATCCCTGTTCATCATGGCAGATGTCTTCGTGAGAGCTACACAGAAGATTCTTGGCGGCCTGTGGTTCCTGCTTTATCCCATTGTGAGCTTCGAGAAAAGCAGAGGGCTGACCCAAGCCTCCGGGAAGTCATACATCAGATAGAGACAGGTGAGAAGGTCCTTCCCACTGCCAGGGAGGAGTTACCTGAGGTCCCCCCTGTTGTTGAGGAAGTTCAATAAGCTTGAGCTGGTTGGTGGTATACTTTACAGAAAGCGGCAGGACAATGAACAGGTTGCATGATGATATGGGCCACATGGGAATAGAGTGCACCTCATATCTTGCTTGCACCCGCTTCTATTGGCCCAAGATGGAACACAAGATAAAGACTTGTGGACGCTGCATTTGTCAAAAAGCTCTTCCTGTGAGAGCCGCTCCTCTTGTCAGTATTCAAACATCTAGACCTCTTGAACTTATCTGCATGGATTTTCTCAGCCTTGAGCAAGACACCAGTAACACCAAAGACGTCCTTGTGGTAACAGACCATTTCACCAAGTTCGCCATAGCCATCCCAACACCAAATCAAAAGGCTAGGACAGTGGCCAAATGTCTGTGGGACAACTTTATACTCTATTACGGAGTACCAGAGGGACTACATACAGACCAAGGGCTGGACTTTGAGTCCAAGCTGATCAAAGAGTCATGTGAAGTGACTGGAATCAAAAAGTGTCAGACTCCACCATACCATCTAAGGGTGCTTTCACAC
>JAQQAE010015189.1:0-12133 GCA_029823295.1 Pseudamia nigra
ATCCTTTTTGCAAAGTCTACCAACATCTGTCCTTCTGTGTTCCTGTCCTGGATACCAAACCTGCCCATCACTTCCTCATCCCCTCTGTTGCCCGCACCAACATGTCCATTGAAGTCCTGTAGATGACTCACCCATTATTTGTAAGTGTTTTAAATTTAGCCCAAGGGTGACATCTAGTGGCCATAATTAGGAGGAACAGAGAACTTTCACACTGTATTTGCAGTCACATCCATTTTAATCATATTTTAAAAGAAACATCACTGTATGAACACAACAAACAGTGGTGACTATTGGATATATTTACAAACAAGACAACACGTCACAAACAGCCATGGTCAGATATAACTAGGATTTCAGCTAATTAAATCAAAATCGACATGAACTGACAGTATGTATTCAATGTGTCTAGGCAGGACACATGGCAGATGCTCTTATTTAAAGTTAAAAAAAACAACTGTGCTTCACAACAACCTTCACTCGTGTTACCTGTTTAGCTTTGACAACAGTGTTACACATTCATGACCTCTCATCAGATCCACCTGGAACATTTTTCAATTTGCAGGAGTCTTGTCGAGATTTACTTGGTGCCATTTCTTGTCTTAATGTGACCATCAGTTGTCTTGTCCAGAGGAAGGGGGGACACAGAGACAATAGCCATATAAGAGCTACTACAACTTCCATAAAACACGTAGCAAGACGTATAGTGAAGAAAAAAAAAAGACAGTTCATCATTGCTTTAGTATTTCTCCCCAAGTGCAGAAGAGCCAAAACCAAACATTATAATGAAAGTGGCTCTGATGAGACCGTCCTCTGCCTGAGAGAGTACATTTATTAGACCTGTCTCAGAAACCACACATCAACTGCACCACTGTTACAATAGTTTCTGTAGGCGTGGGTTTCAGCACAGGGACTCACTGACTGACACATATTCGGAGGATGTGGGTGTGGTTTGTGAACTTTCTCTCAAATTAGCGGATTGGAACCGGCTCGTGGAAGAGGAGGTGTTAAAGCAGCTGGGGAGACAGACCACAGGAGAGCGAAGAACAGATGCCAACAGAGTAGCACGCCAACACTTCTGTATATATTCACCGTAAAAAACACTAAAGTACAATAGTGCGGGTCGGCCGATACATCTGACCGCTGGACAGACGGACTCCGTGGGTGTGTTCCACCGGATCCAGAACCAGACGTGTGGTGGTGAGTTTTGCAAACACACACCTCCATCCTCCAACAGGATAGGATCAAAACACATCACCAGGGCTGTTATAGAATATAACTCAAGTTCTGTACAAACACATAGGGTCTGGAGACAGGATTTAGTTACGGGGGGTTGTCTTGGGAGCTTAGAGAACAGGCTCATAGCTAAGCTAGCCGACTCTCATCGTAACAACCTCACATAAAGTTTATTTTACCCATTTATTTATTTTTGTGCCTATCATCAATGTGCACAATAACACAATATGACATTTAAACATCAATTCATAATGCACGTTTCAGCTTAACACTTTTAATGATTGGAAAGGAGCCATTAGAAGAATATAATTCTTATTTTGTTGTGTGCCCCTTACCTTACTGTTATACCATCAACTTCACCCCTAATAACAACATGAAATTAAAATAACCCATATAAATGTACATTTTTTCATCAAAGTCAACCAAAAGAAAATTTACATCCAATTAAGTGTCAAGTGCATATTGTCTAATTTGTTTCCTCTTCATACATACTTTGAAGCTGAAAAATATTTGTACAACCCTTTAAATCATTCTCTTGAGAATTATCAAGTTTTTTTTAGATTTTTTGACTGACTGACCTTCACTTCTCAGTGATAAACTTTTCTCTTTACTTAATGGTTTTATGCCTTAAAATGGAATTTTACATTGGTTGCAGTAGCACTACTGTTGACTCTGTACCATCCCGTCCTCTGCACAAGACATCCGATGGTCTGACGCACATTAAGGAGACAAGAAATGGCACAAATTAAGTTCCCTGTGGCTTGAAAACTATTTGTTGCATCTACCTTGTGAATCTGATGAGAAAATGTCATGCGTTTGCCAAGTTGTCATCAAAGCTAAATGCGGCTCCTTTGGACAATCTAAAATAGAAAACACGTTCTGGCTTGTTTAACACTTTTTTGTTTACTATATAATTTCATGTGTACTTTCACAGTTTGGATGTCCTCAGTATTATTGTACAATGTAGAAAATGATAAAAAAAAGAAAAGCTGCTGAAGGAGGTGTGCCCAAACTTTTGACTGGTAGTGTACTTCAGATAGGAACAGGTAAAAACCAACCAAAAGCAAACATGGCCAACTTAAAAGGGTAAGACACCACAACATTCTTTAATCTGGACAAAATAGATTCGATTTTACAGAATCGGGGAACTTTTCACTTGTGCTTAAAGCTATAAAACATTTCAAATCATTATGACCTAAAACAAACCCTTTTACAACGAGCCGACAACTAAATAAAGAAGGAAGAAACACTACGTGTCTTTGTCATTTCTGCAAGGTGTGTAACTGTTTTCACCAAACATATCAATTTAAAGTTTTAAAAGGAGGATACTGATAATTAGGGCAGCATTCTCCTGAAATATCAGTCTGTTTGGAGTTCACCACTTTCAGCCCCTGGTTTTCCATGTTCTTGCTGGTATAAATACTCAGATTTGATACTGTACTGATGCCTTATTTTAGACTGTTAATTTACTCAACTTTTTGCCTGAGGATCCGTTTTTCCTCCTCTACAAAATTCTTGTCGGACGTGGCCTGTCCCAAGTCCCTCTTCCTCTTCTCCTTCTGCTGAAACGTCTCCACTCGACGCTTCTTGGCAGACATGGCTGGTTTCTCCGGATCTTCATCTAAGCAGTGGGGAAATGGTAACAGTTCATTGATTTGATGAGTTTGAAGGTGGAGAAACCATAAAGCATTCAAATTAACAAATATTTATGGTAACCAGTGTGCAAAAGGAAAACACTAATAGCATCTTGGGTTTAACTTTGTACACGGGATCATTTTTAAAAAGTCGCAAAGTGTCAAAGAAGGGGGTGAAAAAGAGCTGAATGACGAGGTGTGGACATGTGTGACAGTAGTGATGGTGAGATGAATCTTTCCATCCAGGCTGTTCACTCATGGGCCGAAATGTCATGCGATTGGTTTGCTCTACGGTGCCATCAAGTGGACAATAAATGTAACACAGGCAGAGTGGTTGTAACGACACCGTGGCTTTGGTGTGTAAAGCTTTGAATTAAACTGTGTTGCAATGATAATGCCAATAAATAAATAACAAACTCATTAACATAGTGTCTACTTGTCTGATATGAATGATGGCAGAGACAAAGGGGAAAGGAGAAACTATTCAGTTTGGGAGGGTTGGGAATGCGATTATGTTGGCTGACTTTGAAAACCTGGAAAACATTTATTAATTCATCAAACATATTTATTTATTTTGGGCATTTTAGCATTTTTTGATACAAGCATTGAAGATAAAAAACAAAACATAGAAACAGAAGTCCATATAATGGGCAGAAGATGACATACCCTGACGCGTATCCACAATTTCATGATGGTGTGGCATTTACTGTAGCTAGTAGGCTATAAGAGTACACGCTGTACATAGGCACTTAGACATCACAGCGTAGAAAAATTGGACAGACTGTACGTTTAAGATTCTCACAGCTCGTTGTCCCAAAGCGCACACCAAGTCAAGGACCACTCATCACGATGCTTCGAACATCACCACATACTGTACATAACTGACACGAGCCTCGATATGCGCTTGACAAAAACATTCCTGAATTAATCGACACACTTTGAAGCCTCTGCATTTGTAAATGAGCATGTCTTAATGTGAGCTCTATCAAAAATAGTGTGATGAAGTCTTTAGAGAGAATATGAGGTAGAGGTCGACCGATTATCGGCACTGATATTTGGAATTGTGACATATATCGGTGTTTTTTTATCCGATGGGACGATATCAAGAAATCAATTAAAAACTGCTTTATTTCGGCTCAGACACCCCTCTCTCTTTCTCTCTCCTGCCACTTCTGTCTCCAGCACTGTTCCGCCCATGGCGCCATCTGATTGGTTAAACAATCCACAGTATGTGTAAGTGGTAGAGACACCGAAGTGGAAACTGACCTCTCACACACACGGTGGAGCCGTAAAGTTTTGTCGTGTTGTTCTGCACACGACAAAACATGTTTTTGTTTGAGCACACACGTGTTGAAGGTAAACGCAGAAAACACTCCTGAAATTGTACAAAACATCCGACTGCTCTATATCTCGCAACCTCTTCTAACGTTACAGTGTGCAGCAGAATAACATACAAGTGGAGTAAACATTAGCAGCTCTGCTAAGCTAGTAGCACCTCCCGACATGTCTGTGAATTACTTGAAACAATGCTGTTGGTGATATCGATGCGGAAACAAGTGATTGTAGAAGCCTGTGTGTGTGTGATTGTGAGAGAGCACATAAAAAATTCAATTCAATCTTGTTTTGTTGCAGGGAAGTACACTGAGATGAAGGCTGACTATCTTTTACCATAACATTAGCTCACCTTATCAATGGGGAGAATGTTTGTAATGTGGAGAATATTGTGCATTTGTGTGAAAGTCACATGAAAAACTCTATAGCTCATGACTAGTACAATAACTTGTGAATCTAGAATCCATGCACTTCTGGAGCCATTTATTTTCTATTTGTTTGGTTAAATAAACATGCTTTAGGCAAAGTTAAGTGTTTGTATTATTCAACATTTGTAAGCCAATTTTTACACTTTTACTGCAAATGAATATCGGCTCCAAATATTGGTTATTGGCCTCCTTAGCTATTAATAATCAGTATCGGTATTGGTCCTGAAAAACTCATATCAGTCAATCACTAATATGAGGTACTAATACTCAGAATGTATCCATCTATCAACAACAGGGGGCGGCTGATCACCAGAATGCATTCACAGATCCAAAAACCACCACTGAATTAATAACATTTATCTACACACTCACACTCTGAATACCTCACCTTAATAAAAAAGAAAAATTGATATATGAAAATAGTTTGAAGTTTATTTACATAGCCTACATATGGAAGCATCAAATTTTGTCCTTCAAGACAAAATAACAGTCATATAATCGTCACATGGTGATTACTTGGATTATAGCTGTGTTAGCTTACCGTCAGCTAGCTGGTGGAGGCTAACAAGAGTAGCCTCCGCTACTCATTTTTAGAACTAATTTCATTCATTCCTTTTGAGATAATTAACATAACTTCCATTTCAAATAATAATCATAATGAATAAATGTGCACATTTGGGTGTGTAATACATACTTTATATGGGAGGTTTTGAGGGTCCAGAATGGATTAATTGGTTTCACATGTATTCCTATGGAAAAAAAACTGAAAAAAAAAAAAAAAAAAAAAAAAAAAGTCCCGCGTAATAAATTTTTCGCCCAACGAACGTGATGCCAGAACGGATTAATTTCGTTACCCGGAATTCCCCGGCATTTATGAAAATTAACAATGTAAGAAAGAAACTGGCCCAAAAAATTCAATTCACTTTTTATTTGTATAGTGCCAATCATAATCGCTGATTATCTCTAGGCACTTCACAATTCGAGGCTGAGACCTCATGACTATACAGAGACTAAACCCAACAGAACCACAGAGAGCAAGCCAAAGGTGACGGTGGGAGGAAAAACTTCTTTTAACAGAAGAGAAAAACCTCCAGCAGAACCAGCGGCTCAGGGTAGGCGGCCATCTGCCTCGACCGGTTGGGGGTTAGTGGACAGAGGAGAGACGAAAGAAAAGAGAGATAGAACAACAAACAACACAGATATTAGGTGACATCTATAGACACTGGACCGGTCCAGAACCAGCAAAAATCCACAAAATAATTAAAGCTGCAAGCAGCATTGAACAGGCCCTCGTGCCCTCCTGTGCGATGGCATCCAGGAAGTGGCAGCGGCTGAGGGGACTCGCTGCTGGTGTGCCGCTGGACGTCACCTCCAGAAGGTACCCCGCAAATTTCACGCCAATCAGATGAGGTTGGTGCAATGAGGATGACTTCCTGTTCCCAGCAGGTGGCGCTGTTGTTTATATTAAATACTGCTGTACACATGTGTTCAGTCATGAGCTGTGTCCCAATTCAGAGGTTGAAGCCAACATTGGCTGCATTTTTCGGCCGTTGATGTCATATCCAAGGGTGAACGTCGTCCCATTTTGACGGCTCCTTCATATGCGGCTGATTAATGCAGCCTTCATTGGGCAGAAAATGGACACAATTGATGTATCCTTTGCGGCCCACCGTATCCCGTATCACGGACCGACGGAAGTACTGCCGAATCAGGGAGCTATGAGGTATACACAACTAAATAGGATAGAGCATTTCCAACCCGTGAATTACATTAGAAAGCAAAATAACCACAAACGTGAGTGAAAAACCCTCCATCTCAAAGCAGCAGCTGATCTGCGACAGGTGCCTACGTCATTATGCAAGGGTAAGAACAGCTGTACTGATTTACGCAAATTGCCCAGCCTCCGTGGGCTAGACCGTCTCATTTAACAACCGTTAGGTGGAGTCTTCGTAGACTACGTGGGCTGTGGTCTTCCCATTCTCTCTACACTGTGTCTGTCCAATAAAGAACCACAAATAAAGCTTTGGAAAAAATCTCTGTAAATGAACATGACGTGGACCCTAATCTTTCTTCAAGGGTAACATACCAATGGTTTGACACACTGATCCTTGTTTCCTTTAGGACCTTCAACAAATAATGCTCCCTGTCTATACTATAAACTATAAATGTGCAATCATGATAATTTACACAGTTTTGAGGTAGTAAATGTCACTGTCTTTCTACTTACGTGGTTAACTGAACTCCTGAAATAAACGCTTGTAAAACAAACAAACAAACAAAAAAAACTAGATTTACTTGAGTACTGTGAAGGTGTGGTAACATTGCTACCATCTCTGCCTCATTTGGGACCAGGAAACCTCTTCTGAATGCTCTAATGACAATTTTTGTTATTTTGAATATTTTCAAGTACAAGTACTCCAGCTCCTTTAAAGTCTGTGTACCATCAGGCATTGTTCTGAGAAGTCAATATATTCATCTTGTAATTTAAAAAGAAACCCTCCACTGTGTGATCCCTGCAGGACAAACCTGAGTCAGACGGTTGCTCTTCTGCAGGTAAGAACCTTGCATTGCCTGTGTAAGGCTGTGGTGCATCCTCCCCGTTGTCCTCGTACACGTTGGACCACTTTATAGCCATGTCCATGCCTGGAGGCGGCCCCTTTTTCTTCTCTGGCTCTGTGGTGTACGTCTCAGGGGGCGGTACAGCATTTGTCTTCCATGGCTTAAATTCTTTGGGAGGCTACAAGCAGCAGATGAAAAAAACAGACAAAAGTTGGCAAAAACTGAAACTATATTATGTGGGTGAGTGCAGTGGTGGGTAGCGTACGTAAACAGAGGCAGTACTCAAGAATCATTTTATAAGTCCAAAGACTCAAGTATTAATAGAAGTACTCATAAAAATGATTACTTGAACTAGAAAATGTGCAATCTCTGAAGAGATTGCGTGGGGCTGCTGACTGAAAAAGCTGAACTTGCTGAAAAAGTTCAAAAGGGCATCCATGGATGGAATGAACATCAAAACAAGAACACCCTGTTTGAGTTCTCCATTCATTTCCCATGGGAAACAATGTGTAAAAAAAACTCTAAATTATCTAAAAACTACAAAAGATAGATTTATGAAAATTAATTCCCAGAATGTCGCAGATGAGCTTGACGTTTTGGTGTTTGAATGATGTGAATCAGGCGAAAACTGTGGGAGGAGATGCAGTCAAAAAAGGGGCATAATAATAATAATAGCTATAATAATAATAAAATCACAATCCAACTATTAGAGTAAAAAGGTATCTAAAAAAAACTACTCTCGTTTTGGTAATATTGCTCCGTTTTTTATTTAATTGCTATACTTTTTAAAAATTAATCCTTCATTTTTATTATTTTCTACACTCATTTCTCATTTTTTTCGTCATTTTCCAACATAGTTTTGTCAATTTTCATTCATTCTGTAGTTTCCGTGCTCGTGCTGCTCATTTTCTCGATTAATTTCGCAGATTTTCTTCATTATTGTTGATGGTTGAGTCCTGAAATCCTTCTCGTGTTCATGAATTTTTTACTCGTATCCGGAGTGTCGCGTTACCTCTTCGGGAGCTTTGACCGTCAGATGGTCCCAGTCGATCTCCTTGTTCAGAGGGTTGTATAAAAAGGCCGGTTTGGACACGGACGTGAACAGCTCGTCGGGTCTGGGTAAAGCAGCTCCGGCTGAGGACCGCTTGCTTCCTGGATGCGGGCACTGGGAGCCGCTTTCCGGGGCATCTTTCCCCGCTTTCTGGCTCGTCTTCTTCCCACTCAGTCCGTCCTCGTCCGAGTCGCTGCTGTCGCTCAAATCATCGTAGCTCGAAAAGAAACCTAAAGACGCGGGTTTCTTTTCTTCCGCCATGTTCCCTGTCGTCGTGCAAACAGGCCGAGGCTGATGGAGGATAAAAATATCTTAAGTCCGCTGCTTAAGCCTCACACGGACACTGAAGCTCTACTCCATTTTGAATCAACCTCCAAAACAGTCGTAAACACGTAAAGACTGTCGTAAGTAGCGACCGTAGCAAATGCGGTTGCAAATGTCGCAAAGCTATTTGGTCAAAAATAATTCTCGCCCTTGTTTTCAACTTTTCCAGCGTCATTTTGCAGACAAACTGTCTTGAGTCAATTGTTTCAAAAATTAAAGGTCAAAAATCTTCAATAAGTCTGTGCGTTGGCTTTGCTATAAATAAACAAAAAACAATCAACAAAATGAACAAAAAGTGTCAGAATAAGAACCAAAATGAATAGAACACTGTAGGAGCTTACAATAGAAACCAAAAAGATCATAATAATCATGGAAATAAACAATAATGATAAATAATTACTAGGGCTGTCAAAATTAACGCGTTAATCCGGATTAATATATTTGCATTATTAATTAGATTAAAATTTTTTATGTGATTAACGTGCAATAACTCATATGTCAAGGGAAAAGTTATGAAATCTTCTGTTCCGTTTGACCCACGTCACTGACAACTTATTTAGTATTTACTGCTTCAGGGTCAATTTAAATATAAAAGTATAAGTCTTTACACATTTTGAAACAAATGACATTAGTTGCTGATGAAAATAATTAACCAAGTGTAAAAAAAGCAAAAACATGGTCAGCAGAACGTTACAGAGGTTCTGTTAAGTTCTAAAAGCAGGCGGAATTTACTTTAGTCACACAAGTTTAAATTAGAAAAAAACATACATTTTAATGCAAAATAAGTCATTTTAGTCGAGTGTCTATATCACCTTCTATCATGAGCGTGTTTGTTCACACAAAAACAACGAATGGGTATTAATCGTGATTAATCGAAATTAGTCCACGGTAATCCTGTGATTAACCAGATTAAAAAATTTAATCCTTTGACAGCTCTATAAATAATGAAGAAATGAATGGAAATCAACAAAACCATGAATAAATGCGAAGCACAATCAATCACATAGTGAAGCAAATGTACAAATTTGAACAGAATATGATATGGAACAAGGAATGACGAAGAAAACAAGAAGCAAGAACTTAATCATGAACGTGTATAAAACTGTGAGACATTTTCCCCAGCGTCATTGTTCCCGTAGTTACCGTGCAGTTTATTTGACGTCATTTAAATCTCTTTATAGTCATTTTTTAGCCACAAGACGTGCACTTGGTAGTTACATTCTTTTAAAGTATATAAATGTGCAATAAAAACCTATCCTCTCACAGACATCTTTCAATGTACGCGTTGATTGTATAAAACAAATGGTTTTGGATACGCCCCCCTGCCACGTCACGTGACTCCTGCATCGTCCAATCCCGTGGCAGAACGGCTCGGCTCGTAATTTTGAACGTACGGAGATGTTGCAGCAGATCCGTGTCAACATCATCACTGTGCGCTTTTGTGCTTCACCCATGGATTTTACCAGCTTTTTGTTTTATCTGATGACTCGAAAGCAGCAGTAGAGTGTTTTTCATAAAAAAAATGAGTTCTCATGTTATCACCCCGGGCCCGTACCGAGCCACAAAACTGGTAAGTTACTGTTTGTGAGAAACGTCGTTAGCTACTACCAAACAACAACAGGTAGCTAACAGCTAATCTCATCAGGCAAACGTATGTAAATTAATGTTAGTAATGACTGCACCTTTATTCACAGCAAAACTACAATGTTGACCGAATAATGTTTCTAGTAATAATGTGTTTATTTTGTTATTTTCGAATTCTAACTTTTAACGACTGAGAAGATGAAGACGTTGACTTTTTCTCCGACAGTTTAATATAATTTGTGTCAACCTCGTAATCCGGTTAAAGTCGAGCCGAATCAGAAGTGTTTTAAATGTTTACATCGGTACAATAATCAGAACACAAAAACTGAACTCACTGTTAGCTCATCAGCTCCAATACATTTGCGTGATGGTGACATGTTCCACATCAAATACGTTTTTTTAGGGCTGTCAAACGATTAAAATATTTAATCTGATTAATCACAGTCAGTATGGATTAATTTCGATCAATCACGATTAATACCTATTTGTTATCAATATAAATTAATCACAGGGTCACTGTATTCATTTCAGTTAATCGCAATTAATATCCATTTGTTTTTCATTTTGTGGCAGCAAAAACACACATGACAGAAGGTGATATAGACACTCGACTAAAATTACTTATTTTACATTAAAATGTATATTTTTTTCCTAATTTAATCTTGTGTAACTAAAGTAAATTCCACCTGCTTTGTAGAACTTAACAGAATCTCTGTAATGTTCTGCTGACCATGTTTTTGCTTTTTTTACACTTGGTTCATTGTTTTCATCAGTAATTAATGTAATTTGTTTCAAAATGTGTAAAGACTTATACTTTTACTTTTACTTATACATTTAAATTGACCCTGAAGCAGTAAATACTAAAGAAGTTGGCTTCAAGGTGGTAAAATGTGACCTAAGATTTCATCACTTTTTCCTTGATGTATGAGTTATTGTGCGTTAATTGTGTTAGAATTTTAAATCTAATTATTTATGCAAATGGGTTAATTTTGACAGCCCTAGTTTTTTTTCTTAAATACACAAACTTTTTTTTTTTTGTTTTCAGGATTACAAATGAAAGCGCGAAGATCTCATAATACCAAATCTATATTGTTATGTCTCTGTGATTTGAACTGCTTTATCTGAATAAATTCTATGGGTCATGAATTCTTATCACACTGACACCGAAACAGTTTATTCATCAATCAAACAAATAGCAATGCTTTAATAATTAACTAATATTATGGGCTTCTTTTGATTTAATAGGATTACTGTAGTTTTGGGCCCAGCTTCTCTTCTTTGGGGATTATTTATATATCCGAGAAAACAGACAAACAGTGGATCAGTTGTCCAGAAAGTACGTGGACAATGAGAGGGATAGTAAAAATTGTGGAATATTATTCAAGCACTTTTATTTATTTCAGCATTTAAGAGGAAATGGTTGTAAAAGCAGTGACATTAAAACAGCTGAAAGGTATGCCTGTGTACTCAGTTTAGTCTAATATTTGTCCTCTAGTTACAGGAATGAGGGCAAACGTGACAATTTCACATATAAGTGATAAGTGTTAGACTGTACATAGAGGTTTTTTTGTTTTGTTTGTTTTGTGGCTCAAAATGAGACAGAGGTGACACCAACCTGATCATAGTACCCTGAAGTGGCTCAAGGTTTATACAATCAGCAGAATTTAGCTGTTAGAATAAATATATGGTTGAAGAAAATAGCTCTTTAAAAAGTATGGTCATGTCGCGTATCAACTACTGTCTAACAATTTGGTCAGAAACACAACTACCGGTACACTAAAAACTTTAGATGTTCTATACAAACAAATCATCTAAATCCTGGACAAGAAGCCGTTACATTGTCATCATTGCACAGTATTACGGATGGATAATCTTTTAAGCTCAGAGAACATAATAAAATATTCAAACTTGTGTTTAATGTACAAAATTATATGTGGTCTTTCATTTCCTCCACTCAGGCAGTTTGGAAACATTAGAACTCATTCATA
>JAQQAE010015190.1:0-12133 GCA_029823295.1 Pseudamia nigra
TTCTTTTAACAGAAGAGAAAAACCTCCAGCAGAACCAGCGGCTCAGGGTAGGCGGCCATCTGCCTCGACCGGTTGGTTACAATTACAGGCAAACAGTACATAAACAATCAATGTATTTCAATGTATTTCAATATTGCCTCATTTTATGTGGTGGCTATTATAGGTATAAAGATTTAGATTTATGTACACCATATTTAAAACAAAGCCAAAACTGGGGGCTTCAGCATTTTATTAAATAGCTCCAGGTAAATTTGACCTGTTGGTGGTTTTAGCATGACCTTCCGTGGATAAACTTTTATTCCTCAAACCTCCTTGGATTTCCCTTGTCTATTTACTTTCTGCCTCCACTGCTCCATCTAAAACAATACACACTCTCGTTCATCCCTTCATCCCTCTATTATTAAATCTCATCCCTCCTTTCTCCAGGCTTCTCAAATAAAGCCAAAGTGGACAAATAAGAAGGATCTCCACGCCAAACTCCTCATCCCAAACCAGATTAGCCTGATAACCTCCTATTCCTGAGTGTGCCTCTCGCTCATCCATCCATTCCCCACTCACTAACCATCATTGATCTTATAATGAGCTACTGTTGAGGCACAGTTGCTGCAAGTGAAACTAAAAGAACAGCAAATCCTCACTCTTCAGAAGCTCCAACCAGTCAATTTGGTGCTGACTAATTGTTTTAACACAGTCTGTCTGTTCCCACTGTATAATAGTAACTTAGATGTTTTTCAAGAGTCAAAACTGGCACAAGGAACAGAGTTATGTCTTTGTTTTGTAGGACAAGGTGAAAAAAAACATCCACAGAATCAACAAAACTGAGCAAAATGGTTATGAAAATGGACAAAAATTAAGAAAATTATTAATGGAATGAACAAAAATGCAGCTTAGTGAGCAAAGTAATTTACAAAATGAAAAAGAGAAGAACAAAACCCTCCCCAAAAAGGGCCAAATAGTCAAGAAAGTGAACAAAATGAATAAAATATGCAACAAAATGAACCAAATTGAAGAAACAAGGAACAAAATAATCAACAAAATGAAAAATGAATACAATTAACATACATTTATAAAAGAATGAACAAAATAGTCATGAAAGTGAACAAAAATGAACAAAAATTAAATCATAAATTAACATAAACCTTTAAATGCACCAAATTGAAAAAAAACAAAATAATTGGCAAAATTAAAAAACAAAAAAAATATATCGAAAAAAGCAAAAATGAACAAAAGCAGAAACACAAAGAGCAAAATTGTCAAAAACGTGAATAAAATAAAAGAAACAAAAATGAACACACTAGTCAAAAAGTTCAGAAAACAAGCAACAAGATTTTTTTTAAAAATCAACAAAAAGGACAAAATAGTCAACAAAATGAACAACAATGAGAGCCAAGAAAATAACCTAAGAGTGCCAAAAAAAAGGAACAACAAAACAAAATAAGCCCCAAAATTGAAAAACGTAAGACCATCCCAGAAATTAACAAAATATTCAGCAAATTGGAAAAAAAATTGATAAAGAAATCCACAAAATCAACAAAATATTAAAAAACAAACGGAAATGATGAAAAATAAATGAAGATAAATGTTGGAGACGGACAGAATTTGTGTCTCTGGGTGTGAATGCAACAACAGAATGAGCAGAACGTTGTTAAAATGTGTGTTGTTTGAGCGAGAAGAGCTCTGCTGCTGTCCGTTTCCTTCCTGATGCCGTTGGACAGGACTCACACAGTGGCATGCACACTTCAACACACATTTCCTTCCCCTAGTATTTCAGTTATGACTGTCCATGTCAAAGGTGAAGCAGAAAACAAGTGTGAGGTAATCGCCACCGGTGGGTAAAGTAAATAGACACTGTAAAAGGACTGTTACTTTTCAATTAGAATGACTCGAGGAGAAGCACTCATAAAAATAAATGCTAATAGGAATAGTATCGAGTCACTTCATCAGGTGGAATGTCTTACCACTTAATATGTTATAAGGTTATCAATCCACAGGGTTTTTTGTTGATTCATGCTGAATTTTTTGTTATTTTGTTCATTTGTGCTTATTCTGTTAATGATTTACTTTTTCTTGCTCAGCTTCTTGCTTAATTTGTTCATTTTTGTGCAGTTATTTTATTACCTTTTCACATTGGTTAATTTTTTGTTTATTTGTGCAACCTTTGGCTCAGTTTGTTGTTTAGTTTGTTCATTTTTGTTAATTTACTTGTTTTTTCTATTAATTTCTGTTCATTTATTTAATTATTTGTGTTAATTTCTGTGGCTTTGTTTGTTCATTTTCTTACTTACTTAACTGTGACCCATTTCATATCATTTGCGGAGCCTATGCTGGATTACCTTCCTAAATGGAGGCTCTTTGCTATCTCTTTTATAGCCTCATATGGTTTTGTACTGGGGTCTATGACCCTGATGTCCCTAAACTATTCATCTCTCATGTTCACATCTGGACATTTAGACACTTATCACCCTGTTCTCAGTCTCTTCTGACTTGTCAGACTCATTTTAAGAATCGAGTTAGACTCAGAAGTGCCATAGAGTCACATTTTAATTGTGCAGGCCTAGAATGAAGAAAGGCAGCAAACGTGCTAATGAGATGTGAAATCTAATGTCACAGATCACACACAAAGACACTGTCACTACCGTGTGATGAGAAAACTGAAAAAATAAGGCATATAAAAGAAAAAGAAACATGAGCACTGCGGCAAATCTCAAATTCTGAGAAAAAAGTTAGATCAAGGTTACAAGGTGGAGAGACAGCAAATGAAAGGGAAGGTGAGGAGACGGTGGTAAAAAAAAAAAAAACTACCATCACGGCAACATCAGCAGCTGCTGTGAAAACAAGCAAAGTAATAGATGGTGAATCACTCATGGCAAAAGACAGAAAAAAGGAGCAGGAGAAAAACACTGCAGAAAACCAACTAAACTAACAACTTCTTCTTTTTTGTTTCACTTTCTTTCCACAAAATTACCCAACAGCTAATGAGGTGTCGGCGTCCAGCAGTGTCTGCACTCTGGAGTCTGGAGTTTCAGTTTGTGACATGTGTTTGGAAATACAAAGTGCATATTTGTGTGCTCTGTGCTTGCATGTGAAAGAACTTATGTGTGCATTTGCAAAAAAACCAAACACATCAGGCAAAAAATGTCCAGCTTATTACCTCCATGTCGTCTTCTTTTCTTAAGTTTCATTTAATTGGCTCTTAGCTCAGCCAATGGGAGCACACAACTGAGACAGTGAGCTGGCGTGTGCAGGCTGAATAGATGCTACAAGTGGTAATGATAATGACAACATCTGTGTGTGTGTGTGGGTGTGTGTGTGTAATAGCCACGCTGACTCCGATTTGTTGCTATGGTACCCTATCTTCCTGAGGTGCAAAAATCACACAACAATTTATACCCACAATTTCCTCTCTATAATGAAGCAGCGTATGCACTGACCCTGACGTGCACACACCCCGGCACAAAAACACACGTATACACACATTTGTAGTATCATTATCCTTTTCACAAAGCATCTTTGACCCAGCGGCTCAGAAGTTCACTCAGGGAACAAAGCTACATCCACTCGAATCATCCAAAGATCTCCTAGTGTTTTGGCAAAATAAAAGCAAGAACCGGAAACACCAAACACTGTAACACATATGAAACAGATACCACATGATAACGTGAGCTGATAACACAGCAGGGCACAGGGAATATCACAAATTGCTAGAATAACAGCTCGCCTGCTGTGAGTGTCGTCAGTAGTATGATAAAAAGCGGAATTTAACCACACAGCAGCTGCTAAAAGAGGCAAGACAAACAAAATAACATAGCATATATGTTTAATTAACATCAGGTATAAAAGGGGATCTATTGTTTTTTATCATTAGGGTGATGTGAAAGGGACATTACGACAGAATGAGAGAGTGAATGTGGTCATTTCTAGAAAGTCTCACTTTCTTCTACCCACAGTGTAGTATTCGAGTCAGTGTGGCTTGGACGTTCATTTTTTATTTTACCTGATTATTTTGTCACTTTTTTGATCATTTTACTGTTTATTTCACTCGGTTTGTGTTTATTTTTTTTATTTATTTCATTTTTATTGCTGATTTTTACTCATTTCATTGCTTCCTTCGTTCATTTTGTTCATATTATTGATTATTTTGTTCATTTTGGTTAATTTATTTGAATATTTGTGTTAATTTTTACTCATATTGTTACTAATTTGGTTCATTTGTGCCTATTGTGTTTTTTTTTTAGTGTATTTGATTGTTTTGTTACTATTTTTGCTCATTTTTTGTTCATTTTGGTAATTTTATTTGATTAATACTGCTCATGTTTGCTCATTTCATTGCTTTCTTTGTTCATTCTGTTAATTTTCTTGTTCAGTTTAGTTGCTCAATTATTTTTGTTGAATTTACTTGACAATTTTGTTCATTTTTGACTGCTTTGTTGCTTTGTTTGTTCATTACAGTACTGTTAATTTACTTGATTAGTTTGTTACTTTCTTATGAAGGTTAGGTAGAGACTACAGGTCAAATGTCTGGACACACCTTCTGCATCACATTGTATAAAAAGAGAAGGTTGTCGAAACTTTGGTCTAGTAGTATATGTGGTAAGATTCATGCAAACAAGAACTTGGACCTGGCCTAAATCGAGCTACAAATGTAAATGTCATGAAGGCATAACTGTTTCTATAGACATCAGCACTTTACAGGGTGTTGATCAGCTTTCACGTTCCGATATTTGACAGCAGGAGATCTGATGTTGATGTAAAAGCATAAAACTGACAGATATTGCACGACCGGAGAAATGATGAGATGAGAAATCTGCCTCTGAGTTTTCTTTGCATGTAAAATAATGATGCAAGATGTTTTATGTGAAGGATGGAGGCAGAGGAAAGCACTGCAGAACCGTTTTCCAGCATCTTGACATCTCAAATTCAAGCACGCAATCTCCGGTTTAAAGCCGAGTACACTGTTGTTATCATTTCAGTCCTGCTCCAAAGTGAATCTCAGTCACTTTCACTGGCTTTTCATGATGTTATTGTAAGTTATTTTTATATGAATCCAACAAACCCACAGGATTCAATTCATTTTATTCTTGCAATCACATCATTCGACTCATCCATTAATGGTCCCTCTCAACCAGCGGCTCTGTTGCTCTGTCAGAGGACACTGGTGGATTTAGCTGCAAAGATCCTCCCCTCTGCCTGGATTTTCTGTTTTCCTCTTGCTTTAGTCTAACTTTTCTCTGTATGGGTCGTCTCAGCGGAGAGATGAGTTGAGAACTGTGTTTCCATCACAGCGTCTCACAGCATGGTGGGGTACAAGCCACTCACACATTCACAAGACAAAAACAGAAGCCAACTGTTTTGGAACCTTCCCATTCTGTTTTATGAAGATGTTTTATGGGTGAGTTTATGAGTGATAGAAAATCTCTGTCTATTTGTCTGTTTCATAGCTTTTTTTCCCCAACATTGTGAGGCTCTCCTGTAATTCATTTTAATGGCTGCTCTACCATCTTCAACTGTGAGCTGAGGGGAAGTGGGCAAGTTAGATCAGACAGAACGTTTACATGCACAGCTTAGTCCAGCTACTATTTAATTGGACTGTTGTCTTTGTCTCAGTATACACTCGATTTATTGATAAAATCATGTGGCTATGATAGGCAGCGATATGCTGTATTTTAGTTTGTTAGTATTGAGCTATTTCCGGTTGACCTATGACACTACAGACCACAACAATAGTCAACAGCAAGTTAGCAAGTTTGCATGTATTTTAAAATGTTCAGGTCCTTCAACAGAATCGGTATGAACTGTGTCTCTGTATCCATCCAAAAATGAACTCCACTAGTTTTCACCATCTTCAACAGTATTCAGTCAGTTGGCTTCTTCTGTTTGAGCTCCTGTGTTTACCTTTTTATAGGGTGTTCAACTTCTGTGTCAGGATTTGGCACAGAGCTTTAGCATACGCGTAAAACACCTTGTCCCATTCAGTACAACCGGTCTGTGTACATGCAGGAGTAGATCAACTTTCAATCGTACCATCTGGGTGTGTCAGTCCAACTTTTAAAACTTCAATTTCAGTTGAGCTAACATGTGTAAATGTACTTTTAAAGCCTAGTTTTAATTGGACTAACACAATAACTTGTTTTTAGGAGTCATGTAAACCTACTAAGTGCATGTTGCATACTTTAGTTTTAAAGTTATAACATACTGTAAGAATATACCAGCTATACATTAACATATTTAAGATTGAAACTAAATTAGTGGCTGAACAGACTGAGTCTCAGGTCACTGAACAAACCTGTCACTGGAATGACGCTGCAGTTATACAAAGTACACTTTGTGACACTACAAATGTGTAACCTCAATGTTTCTGAAAAAATGATTCATATCATTTGTTGCAGTTTACTATTTTAAGTAGTCGCAGTGCTTTTCACCAGCAGCACCTACTCAAATGTGGGTAAAGATACCAGAAGTTTGCAAATGTGTGATTTAAAGTGACAGACGTACACCTCAGCCTTTTTCTAATCCGAACAACAGTGTGTTTAGCTGAAAATCCATGTAAGTCTGAATGGCAAAGTCCTGTACATACAAAGGCTATATTTTATGTTCACATACTGTACCATTTGAATTTATCCCTGAAACTTTCATGCAGACCAATGAGCAATGACACAAAAATATATGCAATCTCTGACAGAGGTCATGTGGCCAGTTCATCAGTTTGAGCGCAACAGAAATGGAGGGAGTTTTTTGAAGCAGTGGCGCTGACAGTCATTCAGCAAGTCTGAAAACACATTGTCAATTATGGATGGGCGTGCCGACACGTTGCTTCAATATATGAACTCTTTAATACCACAAACATATTGAAGTCAAATGCACACACACACACCCTTTCAACACACATTCAAATCAATGTCTAAATAAACACACCAGTCACTCTAGTTTGACCTTGCTCCTCCCTTCTATTTTATTGCTCCCTCGTTTATCCTTCTTCCCCTTGTTTTTATCTGAAATATTTGCTTCCCTCTCCTATGTCCTGTCTCTTGCACTTCTCTCTTTAATTTCAGTCCGATTTTTTGTATACTGATGTTTGCAATGTCAAACAAGTCAATGCTGCTTTTAGAGTGCCCCCAAGTGTACAAATAGCTAAACTACACTAAGCATGAAAAGTGCCAGATATTACACATAAGTTGCCAATCAAATCAACTCTACATCCATCATTAAACACTCTGGAGAAGATGTAAATTATGTGCACAATGGGATAATATCAAGTGATTGTCATATAACCTCAAGTAATCCTCCTTAAAGAAAAGCCTCGTTACACCTGAATGCACCATGCATTAGTCCTGCAGTAGCCCTAATCCTCATTTGGAGTATTGTCAGGTACAGCTGCACCCGCTTCATCTCAGAAGACGGCTGCAGACCAAAATGAAGCCAATTTGCAAGATTTCTTGACAATTTCTCTCAGGGGTGAAGTGAAGATAAAGCAGTCACTGCAGAGCAGAAGAGGTACTTCTGTGCTGACTTCATCCGAATGCCCCGCATCAATTATGGCATCAATTCACCCCCCAAACAGAATCTTCAGAGTCTGACAAGTGTTCACACCCCCTCCCCTACACACACATATATGTCTCTATAAGGAATACCAATGAGCTTATTGTTTCCATTTCAAAGGGAAGCATCAAGCCTAAAGAGGCTAAGAATTAAACAATGCCCCTGTCCTGACAGAAACACTAAATAACATAAAAAATAAGATAAGAAAAAAATGAAAGTGGATCTACTGAGAGACTAGGAAGCCAACTAGGTCAGTACAGTTCATCAGCACTAGTGTGTATATAATGTGTGTGCATGTGAGTGCGTATGCAAGCATCTTTATTTTCCATTTCCACTCCATTCTCTTCACATTGCAGCCTCGTCATGTCTGTGGCACTTTGACTGTGTGACTCCCATTGACTGTGACAGAAGTAGTTTAGTGTAACATTGTGTGTGTGGCCACTTTATATATGAACAACCATCTATACATGACAAGAATGTATTGAGGGAGGGGCTCACTGTCTGGGCGATTGTGCTGCCTGTCCAATTTTCTCACTTTGACTGAGGAAATCACAAATCATTTTCTCTCAGTTTTCTTCACCTGTCATCTTCCTCCTCTCTTTTCTGTTTTGTGCTGGCCCTTAAAAGTGCGTGTAGCATCAATTCTATTTGCTGTTGTTAACACTGCTTCCACTTATGTGCCTTTTCAGTACTTGATGGGGTCGCCAGAGAATGATTTTTGTGACCCTCTGCAGTACTCCAATCCCCATCTCAGGCCCATAACCTGTTTTCAGGTGGACACTCAATAATGCATATACATAGGAGCAGCTGCATTGAGGACACAGGCAGGCATAGGCCTAAATGAACACAATCTAGCAAATGTGCACTGTATGGAATATAAATACAGTACCAGTCAAAAGTTTGGACACACCCTTTTTGTAAATGTGATACTTTTGATTATTGCACATTAATCTTGAAGACATGCAAACAGAGAAAGAAAAGAAGTTATGTTGTAAACAAAAAAAAGTTGAAGAACCCAGAACATGTTTTATATTTCAGAATGTCCAGTGTAGCCAAACTTAGCTTTGATCACCACTTTGCACAGATGAATTTGTGCAGTAGTTGTAGTAGCATGAATAGGGCTATTGACTATGTACCCACCCAAAAGACAACTGATAGTCAAAAGGAAGGCTTTTCAACAGACTGCCCGAGACTCCCTGATGGTCTGGAAAGGCATTGCGAGTGGTCCCAGGCCTTGCAATTTCGATGTCCAGCAAGTTACATCATGAATTAGTTAGTATTAAAGAAAAAGCAAGCGGAAGAGGTAGAAGTCGAACAAGATTCAGAAACGAGAGGGGGAAAGCTCAAGAAGAAAATACAGTGAGAACTGCAATAAATATGGATTTAAATTCACGACTGACAGTGGAGGTGACGAGGTATCACTGCGTTTCATTTGTTTGATGTTTGTTTCAAATTAAGTTATGAAGCTGTCAAACTGTTGCAACATATTCAGATACACCCATTTCTTGAAAGCCAGGCCCACGGAGCATGTACAAGATATGTTGAGTAGTTTAAAAGAATAGCAGATGCTTATGAAAAGGAGTACAAAATTGAGTGAAAATGCACTGAAAGCATCACATCAGATAGCATATAGAGTTGCATAATGCAAAAATCCTTATACAACTGCAGAGCAACTTACTTTACCAGGAGCTACAGTTGTGTAAAACCATGAGAGACAAAAAACATGCAAACATATTAAAAAGGATCCCTTTGTCAGATAGCACTAATTTCAGCATCTGTCCTCGAGCAGATGGGGTCCCCATTTTGCTTCTTAGTCTAAGTGCTGGTTCTTGGGTCAAAATCAGTTGAAAACCCCTGGTCCAAAGTACATTAAGAAGGCAAGAAAAGGCTCAAATTTACTCAGCAAAGCACACCTCTGAAATGACAATTTCTGGCAGCTACCTCATGAATTTGATGAGACAAAGTCAAGCTGTCATCAAACCTAAATGTGACTACTTTGGACAAATATGTATAACGTGTATGATGTTCTAAAGGCAAAAGAGAAGGTGTGCCCAAACTTTCGACTGGTTGTATATTTATATATTATCTATATGACTACATGGAAAGCATTGCCATTATCAGCCCAGCTGACATAAACTGTATTTTGTCCGACAGGAAGATTATACTGGCGTATATACACACATACACACACAACAAGGAAGCACTGAGGCAAACAATATCAATTCACCGTGCACATCAACGTGCCACAAAGGTCAGCCTCTACTTCTCTCCCCCAAGCACACAACACACAAAAGCACACGTGAAGACAAATAATAAATAAACAACACCGCCCCTCTGCCATCAACACACCGACACACAAACACCCTCATCTTTATCGGAGTCTGTGATCAAGGGGATGAAAAAAGCTGGAAACCTGCTGTCGCCATGGAAACGTGGTCATAACAACCTCCTCCTTTTCTCCTGGTAAAAACAGACCTCATTCTCTGCTGAAATCTGACTGCCTGCCCCCATTGGGTCTCTTTTATCCTCCTATCATGTTTCTTCAGCTGTGTCATCCCCTGATTTGTTCTCCATTATTTTCACACATTTCTTTCATCCCTCACTCTGCCTCTCCATATTGTTGTCACAAGCCTACACTTCTTCAACTTTCCCACTTAACCACCTTTCAGCCTGTCATTTTGCTTGTTACAGTCTCTCTTTTTTTCAGTCTACTATGAGGTCTTTCAACACTGTGGCTAAACAAGAAAATACATCACTGAGACAGAGACTAAAAAACAAAAATCAGCTATGGCAGAAATTTAAAAAGGCAGCAGAAAATAATCCAGCTGAGTCAAATGAGACCTTTAAGAGAATATGTAGATTCTGAGCTCACTAAGCATAAAATTGCCTGTCAAAATGTTACATCAGAAGCCCTGCAAAAGCACCATTCAAAGCAAAGTGAGACAATTACTTCTGTACGATGATGTAACAATGTGAATATTCTCACAGCAACACTCGTGCAGACAGGTTCAGCCTAAACTATAATTTTTCACAGCTTTGCAGTGTCTATGAAATAAGATGGTGGGTGAAACAATTTCCTACAAAAGGGAAATGGAGATTTTACGTTCATTTAAAGGACCTCCACCCACTAGACTGGTTCTGGCACTGTAATGCGGTGTTGTAGTTTTTGGAGAGGCTGTATGAATTCTCTCAACTCTCCCCCACAGCCACATTTGCTTTATTTAGCCTGAATAACAGTTTTTTTACAAACAATTTTTGCATTATGCATTGATTGTGGCATTAATCTTGCTATGCTATGAAGTCCACTTAAGGGTTTTTATAGTGATTCTTGACCATCTATCTGCGCTATGATTGTGTTCCTAATCATTTTGCTGCTTAAGCTGTTATGAATTATAAAGGAAAACAATATTTTTCTGATCACTTCAGAGCAATGTGGTAAATGATTAAAACACTGACAACTCAATTTAAAAAGGATCAGCACTTCACATTAGCAGTAAATGCTGTGGACTTGGACTTTACTGTAGTTGTACTAATACAACTGTGAATAATAAGGAAATGAGCTGACTCACACAGCATGATGTTGAAACAACTGTTAAGTGCAGTACAGTGAAGGCAGAGGAGCTACATTTTTCCTGCTGCGGATTATGTGGACTTACGGTTTAATTATATGGATGTATTTTGGATGAACAGGAACCTTTTAGTGATTCTTTAATGAAGCAATTTAATGAGCCTATTCAGTCTTCTCTGCATTGAGAGCTTTGTGGATTAACCCTCAAAGACCTAGGTGACCACCCACAGTATTGTCATAAAATGTGCAAATGTACTGTTATTTTTTTTCTAAAACCATTGGCACATTCATTTCTTTTCAATTGGAAAATTGGCGACTATGCAACTTTATGACAATGACTTCTACAATATGTTTGAAAAGCAAAATAATAATGAGGAAGTCAGACACACAAAAACTCTTCAATCTAGATATTTTTACATGTTAAAGGTGAGTGATACACACTTACTGAATTTTTTGCACTCTGCTCCCTGTCTCTATCCTACAACAGGTGATCAGTTTTCATTTTGGGTTCAATCACAGCTAGAGCAGATCTTCACAAAATAGTGTTCTTCAGTGTGGATGTTGACAACATTAGAATTCTGACTTCTGAACTCCAAAGCGCAGTGAGTCTGCTTTAAGGGTCACCCACACCAAGCACTATACAGTAACTGTTATGACATGAGTACCCACACTGGTGACAGTACACTTCTGTAAACAGCTGTTCCAACTGTGACAGACCTAGGGGGCAACAACCAGGGCTGTTCAGTGAGGCCATTGCGGAAGTAACTTTACCTTGTAATTCCACCGCTTGGCCACTGGGGAACTGATCGTCCGGCTCCATGAAGCTTTTTTTCCCCACAGAGATACACTGCTTGGCCAAACAAAAGGTCACCACATGGATTTAACCAAGCAAATAGGTATGAGCCTCCCATTGGATAATTTCTGCATGGGTGATTATGTTTCAGCTATAAGAATAGTGGGGAACCATCATCTTCAAAGAAAAAATGTGGTTGGAAAAAAATCTTGAATGATCATGACCGGTAATCACTT
>JAQQAE010015191.1:0-12133 GCA_029823295.1 Pseudamia nigra
CTTTTAATACTGAGAGACCTGCACAAAATTTCGTTATGTGTGAACATAATGACAATAAAGACTCTTGAATCTTGAATATAAGCCTTGTATGTTATTATTGATAACCATATATTATGTGGTGTAAAAGGGTCCTCGGTGTACTGTAGCTGCTCCATTCTACTAACATATACACTCAGAATTCCCATGTAACTTGACCACACATGAGACACATCCAGTGTGTTTCAAGTTCTACGCTTGTACCTAAGGTGTAGCAAAGTGGAAATGTTGGATAGAGTACAGAGGTGGGGAACCTCACTTATAAAGTTGGGTGTTGGTGATTGTGGTTTTCATATAAAATAGTTCTGAAAATCAGCACAAGCTTTATATCTCACTGAGCAGACAACACATTTTGCACATTCCCTTCTTTTTCCATTCTACATGTGTATATAGTTCAGGTGACGGCACATAAACATCAATATTCAATATGGGAATAGTTTTCTCAGTATTTAAACTGTCCACTTACACGCATTCAAACAAAGCAGACTTATGTAGGGTTCAAGGTAACACGAGTTATAGTAATACTGGTTTAGTGGTGGTACGAGAGGGGGTTGATATGTCAGTGGTACTGTATCTCCTGTGAGATAGATTCGTGTTTCACCAGGTCCACTTCAGATATGTTCTAAAAACACCTAAAGCCCTTGATGGAAGTGATACACAGAACATGTCCTTTTTTGCACTCAGGCTCTTTTTACAGCCTGGGCTTTTCCTGCTCAGTTTTTGGGCTGGTAGTAGAGCTGTCTGAGTGAATTTAAAGGGGAAACATCAGCAGCTAAACACTGAGAATACAGACACTGGCGCTCAGATTTCCGGCATACCAGTAAAGTTAGAGGGGTGTTTTTGGAGGCCTATTTGTAGCCATTTCTTGTTATTGTTATGGCGACTCAGCTTCTCTGACTGTGGGTATTTGTGTTCAGAGATAAGAACTTGCATTTAAGCTGTCATGCAGACATAATTTGCTTTCCCCAAATCATTTATTCATGACTTAGAAAGGGCAGCCATTCGCCTAGTTCCTCAACTCATTGTGCTGTCATTGTTATTGATGGAAAGATTGTATTTTGTCTGCATTCTAATTCACTAACCACGTTTGGTAAAAGCTGCTGCTGTCTTCATTGTCCTTCAAAATGCACTCGGATACAAGCATCTGTAATATCACGTCTTAGCTTCAGTTTTACAAAAATAAGACCTTAAATCTCATTAAAGTCTTAAGTTTGAATTTGTCAATGTGTCGTGTCTTGAAAAACATAGATCTGTACATTTTGTGGAATATTTAATTTACTTTTTGGTCTTTTTTTTAATTCTTTCAGTCATTTTTTTTTTCTTATTTTCTTAAGTTTTTGGTTCACTATGGTCAACTTTCTTCATTTTTGTACATTTTGTTGATTGTTTTTGTTCGGATTTATTCATTCTCGTTATTGTATTTCTTGATTTATCTGTTCAGTTGTTGTTAATTTTGGTGTTTTCTTGTTAATTTATTTTGGTGTCAAATTTTCTTCATTGTGTTGGCATTCAATTAAAATTAACATAATGTGTTCAGTCTTTATTTTGTCATTTAAAAATGGAGTGGAGGATTAAATCCCTCAAAAAAAAAAAAAAATCAGGATTAAATTTAGTCAAAGCTATCAAAAACAGTCTTAAAATGCTATGTTAATCATGTGATACCTACGAGACACATTATATACATGTTATGAACAGAAGAAACTTTATGTTTGACCTTGTTCCTTTCACTTTCTGAATATTGTGCACTGTTTGTGTTCCAGGGAAGATCCTGTTCAGGAGAAGCCATATCCGAGATGTGGCCATGAAACGACTAAGGCCCATCAATGAGTACTGCAGGGTAAGTACACCGAAATAATTAATATTACAGTATGATGCCATAGCTCCAGGGGCTGAAATTAGAAAATCAGAACTTCAAAATACAATTTAAGAATATGATTCCCTGTGCAACTCTTTACTTCATTGACGTCAACAGATGGATTGACCTGATATTGTTTCATGCTGCGTTTTTCTGTGTGTTTGTGTCGAGCCATAGAGGAGAGCGGTAGAGTCATATGCAATCAAATTTGAATTAATCAATTAAAGCTGTCAGTCACAGATTTAACACTACATAGATTTTCTACAGCCCAAAAAGTCTTGCAGAAGTAGGTAAAATAATGTTTAATCTCAGACCACATGCTTTTGATACCAGTCTCACGACTGATACCTGATCTTTTATGCATGACTTTATTGCTGCACCATTTTTAACAGTGAAAAAAACTACAAATTAGGTTGGCATGAAATGGTGAAAAAGTCATAATGTGATTATTTTGGGCAGTATTGCAATTCAATTTGGAATTGCAGTTTGAGTCTACTTAATGGTGCAGTCTACGACCTTGAGAAACTTGCTAGTAGCTGAACGTTTGTGGCAGACTGATGTAAATGATCAGACAGGTGATTTGTCAGTCAACGTGGCTTACACTCTCACAGTTGTCAAGCTAGTATGCTAGTATGTAAGCCAGATGTTGAAGAAATGAGGCTGTCCCTCCTCAGTCATCCTTTGGATAAGCTACCGTTTGTGCCGGAGTTTGCGCACCTGTGAGGTTGTAAGCTGTGTAAACCGGCAGGTCGCTTTTCCAACCATTTGTAGCAGTTCACCACAAACCAGCGGCGTTTCTTAACATCATAGACTGCATCTTTAACTGGCTATGGAAGAAAATGAACATTGTTCAGAAATAGCAACTCAAACGTACTATCAACAATTTAATAAAATATCAGTTTTTAAAAAAATACAGCTTCTTCACACTGTACCACTATGTTTTTTTTTTTCAATTTGTACCATTCGATCACTAGACCTTTAACCCTTAAAAACCTATGTAGAACATGTCTGTCCGTCAGTCAGTCAGTCACCCACCCATCCATCCATTACATTACAACACTGCATAAAAGCAGCAATAAAATAGGTTAAAAACATAGTTAAAATGCCAATTTATGATTTGCATTGTTAAAAAAGAAGAATTTGCTCATGATTTTGCAAATAAATAACAGATTTAAAAGCTGCTTGACTGTGCCCTGAGTGGCCATTTAGGTTTTTGAGGGTTAAATGCAGCTTTTTTGAAATTATCTAATTGCACTGACTGAAATTATGATCACAACTGCAATACATTATATTACAGTACACACATTTTAATACACTCAGTTCTATAACATAAACATATTTACAGCTGTATTTTCCGACTCGTTAATTTGACTTTCAGCATGTTTAACATATCATCATTAATAATATTAAAGTAGAAATAAAAAACTAAGTATTTAATGTGTTAATTTTTTTTTACATAGATGCACTGCAGTGTTTGCACTGTAATCAGATTTATAGGATTAGTGTATTCAGAGAACAGCTGTATGAATAATGCTGTTGCCCTTGCCTTGTAAATTCCCCAGAGCAGGTCTCTTTTGCAGCAGTGTTTACCCGGGTGAAGCCTCCTAAAAACTCCCTAGGTGCATGTTGACTCTGACCTCACTGAGACACAGTGAAGGAGATTTTTTTCTCAAGGGAGCAATAGTTTATAGACAGAAAATATGTTCCTGTGTCACCAAATGTGAAGACGGTGACATTGTCTCGCCTGTTTACACTACAGTTTTCTAATCCCTCTGCACAGTGCCATATATTTTTTCCATCAGTGGCTAGACGCGACTGTCTGCGCCCTTACAGGGAACAGAGGCGTTAGTACTATCTCTGTAACCATTTCAAATACGACAGCACTTTCAGTCACGTCAGATGCAGTGTAAAACCTGTCCATTACCCGGCACATTACATGGTCTTTTAACATAGAGATTAATCACTTGGCTGCGAGAAATGGAAAAAAAATGCAACTGCACATTCTTCAAGTCTACTGTAGCGGAGCTGCAGCCGTAAAACTGTCAATATCCTGAAACTAATTATGACATTTTGACAGATTTAACCGCAGGGAACTAATGAATACAGTGAAATTGTTGTCAAATTTCATAGTCGCAAGAATCCGTTTTGTGATCTTCAGATAGTCGACGCAATCGTCGTCTCAGATTTTCCGTCTTTTCTGCACAGAGTCTAAAAGTGTGTGTCTGCAGTAACCAAGGAGTAACGTCTGTTATGGAACCAAAGGTCGTGATCATAGAGTACTGTACATCCACGAAAGCGAGCGTGTGATGGAATCTCATGGCCAGGTTAACTCGTGGTGGAAAGAAGATTCTTAGAAGACTTGGAGGCGTCACGTAGAAACGTATGGGAACCTTGATGACAGAGATAACGATGATCAGGTTACTCAGGTGTTCCATAACACTGTAATGTAACTAAGTACTGTACTTCCAGTCGAGCACCATATTTAAGAACACATCTTAAGGTACTTGTTCTTTGCTTAAATGTTTTATTTTACTTTATTCTTCTAACTGCATCTCAAAGGAAAATATTGCGCTTTTACTTCACTACACGTGTCTGATAGCTTTATTTACTTTTCACATTTCACTTTTCCACTCTCTGTCCAGTGAAAACCACGTACTGTACACTACCAGTCAGAAGTTTGGACACACTTTCTCCTTCAGTGGATGTTCTTTTTCTCCTATATTATTTTCAACATTTTACATTATTACTGATGACATCCAGACTGTGAGAGAACACAGGGAATTATGTAGCAAACAAAAAAGTGACAACCCAGAATGTGTTTTATACTTTAGACTAAGCAGACACATTTAACTTTGATGGCTGTACACACTCTTGGTATTCTGTCATAAGGACAGGAAAACCAAGAGCTACCTCTGCTGCAGAGGATACGTTTATGAGAATTGACTCCCTTAATGCAAAATAATATAAAATTATCTCTTTACGCTTCACAATTCAAGGTTGAAGCCTCACTATATGGAGAGCAAACCCAACAGAACATCAGAGAGCAAGCGTAGTCCTCATGAGAACCACTTTCATCGTTGTGTTTGCAGGTTTTGGTGACTGTACTTGGAGACACATTCAAAGTTCTTGAGATTTTTTGGATAGACTAACTTTAATTTATTAAGTAATAATATACAGCCTTTCCTGTTTAGTGAACAGTGCGGTTCCTGCCATAATATGGATCTTGACAGTAGTTGTATGGCATCAACAGGGCTGTTGACTCTGTACCCACATTTTTTTATTGACTACACATTTCCATACATGTTCTTTTGCAGTTGGGATGACACATTCTTCTTTGATGACAGCTTTGCACACTCATGACATTCTCTGATCAGATTCATGACGCAGGGGTGTCTTGTCATGAGTTAATTTGTGCCATTTCTTGACTCTGCAATGAGCTTTAGGCAATGGAAGATTGGTTACAGAAACAATTGCCCTATTAGTGCTACTACAACAACTGTACAAATCCTTATTATGGCAAGAAACACTCAAGTAAAAAGAAAAGTGTATCATTACGTTAAGAATCTAATGAGAGAGTACTATGAGAATGCAAAGGTGTTTTTTGTTTGGATGTCTTCAGTATTCATGTGCAATGTTGAATATGATAAAACTAAAGAAAAACCACTGAAAAAGATGACACGTCCAAACTTTTGACAAATGTGTTGATTTTCAATATCGGTAGTAAACTGAAGGACAAAGTGTCCCCTTTTGTGTGTTGAAATTTAAAGTGTTGATCTCTGCTTAAGATCAACACTTTAAAACACTCAGATTTAGTGGAAAATAAAGGTTGTTTTATTGGCCTGTTTCTCTGGACTCAGGAAAAGTTTACTTTTTAGAGATATGTGCTGTCACAAGACTGTAACATCATAAACGTGTGATAATCTTAAATCATGTGATGTCATACTATACATTAAACTACCGACAGTGTGTAGAGGACAGCAGAAGAGCTCTTAAACATCTGCAACAATAAAATACAGTTTGAATCTATAAATCAAATATAATATTAAAACAGTGACAAGGACCATTTTACTGCAGAATGACTGCTTTTAAATTTTGTACTTTAAGAACACCCCCTTTTTTTTCTGATTTTTTTTAAAAACATTTTTTTAAATTCAAGCAGTTTTAGTCCAGTGTCGAGCTTGAAATGGTACAAAGGTAAGCGATGAACAGCCAGAGGGTAAAAAAAATAGTTAAGGTACCCAAAACTAAAATATAACAGACATTTCAAAGTTATACAACAAGGGAATAAGATGTGAGTTAACAACTTAAAACTGTTCTGCACCAATGGAGGTTGATCAAGCCTTGAAAGGTGGCGCAACTAATTCCTAGAAGGGTCCCAAGTGTGCTTGATTAATTAAAACCCCCTCTGTCTACATGAAAGCAGTCTTGGAACACATTGGTACCATACCCTCGCAGACATTATTTGAACCATATTGTACCGTAGAAAGCATCGTGTTGCTATAAAAATGGAGACTTGCACTTGAAAGTGTCTTTCCTAGAGAAATTGTGAAGAAAGTCAAGGTGTCAGCGAGTACAGTTTCCCTCACCATCAAAAGGCACTCAGAAACTGGGAAACTCGGGCAGGAAGAGGTACGGCAGATCCACCATCTTTTTCTTTGCACTTCCAGTTCCAAGCTCTGAAGTAAATGTCTTGACCATAAAAGCAAGCCAGGTCAAGACAAGTTCAGCTGATACCATCGGTGGAATAGGGTCAAGAATGCTTCAATGGAAGATGGAGAAAGGAATGCTAAAATGCAAGGTCTTTCCCGTAAAATAACTGAACAAATATGAGACATTGTCTATGACCTTTATGATAAAGACACTATGTCACTAAGTTACATTCTTGCAAAGTGAACCACTTTCCCACAAAGTAAGACATGCCGTGTTATTCAGAACGAGTGGGGAGGATGAGTTGGTGGATAAAAATCAGCACAGATTCAGGAGGGCAAAGAGCTTTTTGGTGCTGAGTTTGCTCTAGTCAGCACATCCAACTGCCATAGGGTGTGTTTTTGTTAAATTTTACAGGCTCGCCGTTGAGCCTCTAAACCATACCCACCACCATCTGTCTCCCTGAGAGGGGAAATCTGAGGATGTTTTTACAAGTTCGTTCTGACCCAGCACTTACTCAAACTGTTTTTTTTTTTTTTTTCTTTTAACTGTATTTAAGTCACAGGATCTTTTCTCACAAACTATATAAATGTGTCTAAAATCTGACTGGCTCTTGATACGATTTCTTTTAATCACAAGTTCTCCGACTGAATGGAGAGGCCTTTGGTGTGTAAAAACTGTTGAGGAGTGGAAGGGCTGCTGAACGTACAGCTCTGCCTTGGTGTCGTTTGGGGTTAAAGGAATGTACAGCTGGTGTAGGCAACATCTTTAACCACTTAGGTGAAAAGTAAGTTTCAAGGCAGGACTGGAGTCAGTTATATGTCCTTGTTCGTGGGTGTGGACGTTTATGAGAATACCAGTTCAACATGAGTGGAATGAAAAGAAACTCATGGGAAGTGTCACAAAAGTTGTGATACATAGGTGGATAATTAATGGGATATACATTGAGTTAACAGAAGGGCAAGTACAGAGACAATAGCCCTATTAAAAGACAGTCCATCCTTAAGAAACGAGGGTCAGTCAATCCAAAACATCTCAAGAACTTTGAATGTGTCCCCAAGTGCAGTCGGCAAAGTCGGCAAACCCTACATCTCTCATGAGGACCGTGCCAGTACAAGGAAAACCAAGTGCTACCTGTGCTGCAGAGGATAACGTATTAGAATTACCAGTCTCTGAGCCCAGGCACAGTCCTCATTAGAACCAGTGTCACTATCACCTTTCATGGTTTTGACGAGAACACTTGGGGACACATTCAAAGTTATTGGGATTTATTTTTAGTTTGATTGACTTTTATTTCTTAAAGTAATGATGGACTGTCTTTTCTCTTTACTTAACCCAGTGTTACTTGCCATAATATGGATTTGTACAGTAGTTGTAGTAGCACTAATGAGACGATTGACTTGTACCCACCCTTCGTCTGCACAACACAACTGACGGTCTAAAGCAAATTAAGAAGACAAGAATGGCACAGTTTCGGTGATTCAATTTTGTCATATTTTGACCATAAAGAGTTTAAAATCACAATAACTACTGTGAGGGTGGACTGTAGAAAAGCATAACTTTAGAACAAAATTAAACTCCCAAGTATGTTTTCGCCAAAATACAATTTGCTTCATCTTCTAACATAATTTTCATCTTATTGTATCGTCTTACTTTTTGTCTTTGTTATCCTTATTCTTTTAAAATGAGCTCCGGGACTGAAATTGACTATACATAAACTGTATAGAAATATCTATCAGCGCACATGAAGATGTTTATCCTTAAAAGATTTTCCAGCATATCACCCAGCCCTGGTTATAATTGCAAATAGTGTTGTTTTTTTTTTCTGGCATCCATATGTAAATATACAAAGTAGGGACAGGGATTTTACTGAAACAAGGAACACATGTGTCAGACTGTAACTCCTTCATCCACAAAGAAACTTGTTGCTTTTAATTCTGCCAAAACCCCTTTTCATTTCTTGCAGTGGAAAATCAAGCTGTGACACGCCAACCAGAGCAAAAACGTTTTCTCTCACATCAACAGGATCTGTGACACATCAGTGAAACCATTTAAAACTTCACTCAGCCCCACAGTGATAGGATCATAGTGGTTAGATCTCAGATTTGCTGTCTTGGCATTTGATTCAGCTAAGTGGAGAGACAAATCTGAACTTGACTATAAGCAAAATAAATGCATCTTTCATCCATCCTCGTGAGCAGTCAGGTTGACAAGGTGAAATTATAGAGCTCTTATGGTCTGTTCTGTGATTCTGTTCTCACAGAAGAGCTGAGTCAGCCTTTTTTTTTTGTTTAACAGCTGAGGCTTTAGACTGACTCGTATGGAAATCCCCTAGTTGTGAAATTGTATGTTTGTTATTCAGTCCAGAAAACACAGCTGAGTAAAAAATAAAAGGAATTGGAGCTGTAGCCTAACCCATGATCTGGATGACTGCATTGAATACCAGTGATGAAATTTTCCACATCACATGGTTTCTGATAACAGACATCGCTGTCGGTCTCTGCTGTTTTGAGTTCTGATTGGTAGCCCACAATGCATCACACATCCCAAGATGTGCAGCTTGCTTATTCCAAAAAAACTGTGTCTTAAATGAGTCAAGGTGACAGGGTTTTACAGTGTGGCCATTTTATTAAAGGTACTGTATGTACTATTTGTACATCCACAGGTTCATGTGGAGTCTGTACTGTATTAGGAGCTAGTTGTAAGAGGCTCACAACACAGAACGGACACTTCCTGAACTTACTGTAAGCACCCAACCACCCAACTAATATGAAATGGCCTCTAGTATGTTGCTGTATTATTCATTTGTTTCACCCTTTTGATAAAAAAAAACTTCTACTGCACTATGCAAAAATGTTAGACTGCCTTAGGATTGTCGTTTTAGCAGACCATGCAGATGCACTCTAGAAACAGAACACACAGGCAATATAGAAACAAACATTTCAGTTTCTCCACAATTGTCAAGTATTAAGTGTCTCCTCCCTTTGAACTTAAAATGTTTTGAAGTGTTTGGGTCAAAAAAATCGTTGAGATTTAGCTCACTTAAATCAGCGTTCATTCAGCTGCACAGGTCAAACGGTTCATACTGATTGTTGGTTTTGTGCCACAGGAATGGACGTCACACTAAATATGGAGTTTTGCCTGTTGAAGCCATTTAGTGCTGATTTTTATGTGTTTATTCTGTGCACGTTTTCATTTACAGTCCTACAAAAACAACAAACTAAGGGTGGATATTTGCATGTACTGCTCCCATAACAACTTTAACATTATGTTGATTTATTTTTATGCATGTATATAGTCATTCTGAACCAAACAAACAAACCCATGGTGGCCTAAGACTTTTGCACAATACTGTACATCAGCTCGTATGTGAAAGATGCACATCTTAAACTTAAGGCTGTGCAGTTTATCATCTTTGCTGTCTCTTTTGTTTATGCTGCATGTGTTTGCATGTGCAGTAATAAAGTCTCCGTACCATGAATGCACAAGTAGATTTCTAATTTCCATTCCTTGTTATTCCTCAGTGGAAACACACAAAATACACACAGCCACACACACAGCCACACACACAATTACCTTAATGCTGCCTGCTGCAAAGAACACCCATAAAGTCCATTTGCTGTAATGCACCCTGAGCCTCCCTCCCATCTCCTCCCTGGGGAGAATCGTAATGAGTGGACTGGCCACAGGCTGACACAGGCAAAGGTATAAATTGAAGGAGTAGAAAACCGGTCCAGGATGCACTGTGACCCCCAAGCACAGAACAGCATTCTGGGACGGCATCATTGGAGGTCACTAGTGAAACGTTTAAATCAGCTACTTACCAAGGTCTTAAGATGTAGATGGATTTTAAAGTCATTTTCAGGGATATTAATCTAACAATATGGAACATGTGCAGTTTGTGGTCATGTATGCAGCTAAGAGTATAAACATAGTGGGAAACATTGTTACTTTGGCATCTATGGATAGTCCTGCAAATGTTGAAAAGCAAACACTTTAATTTTCTGTGTTCTGATGAATTATTAATGTGTCACTGTGCTTTTACAAAAAGGGGCTAAGAAAGGAAACTAAATGAACAAGAGAAACAAAAAGAGCAAAAGTGAGCAAAATAAGTTCGAAAATGAACAACAACTCAGTAAAAATGCATAAGCTAAATAAATCCATGTAAAACCTTTCATGTGTTTTACTGTTTAGATAATAGGATGTATAGAATGGTTGTCGTATTTATTTAATGTTGTGACCCACACTGTATGCTCGGAGTCATGATATTATGTCAAACTGAACCCAGTGAGCACTACCATATTTTCCGGATCATAAGGCACACCACATTATAAGGCACACTATCAAAAAAATGGTCTATTTATGATCTTTTTCCATACATAAGACACACCGGCTTATAAGGCGCATTAAGCGATGCAAAAGTTAGATAAGTCAAACTCTATTCAACTCATTCACAATAACTCTCAACATTGTTCAGTTGTAACATGTAAAACACAAAACAATACGGTACACTCACTTTTTGGGTTCGTTCCTCTCCCGCGGGTCCAATGGTTCTTCGTCTTCAGTGTCTTTGTTTGGCAGTTGGGTGGTTTCGGAGTCAGGCGGGTCCGGATTCCCCTCGTCATTGTCCGAGTCGGTCTCCTTGCTGTTGCTTGGCTGTTCGGTGGTGGTTCCGGCTTTCGTGAGGGCTCGGATGGCACTTTGTCCGGGTGCCTCCGCGGTCCATTCTGCAGGTGGTGGCGTGGCTCGCCCGGCGTTGCCACCCTGGCTTGTTGGGTGTGTGTTCGCCTTCTGTCGTCCGGTGCCCCTGCGCGTCTCACAGTTTGGCTTTGGACGGCTTTGGACGGCCTGTTGACGCTGGTGTCTGGTGGTTGTAGTTGTTTGGTTGGTCCGCCTGGAGTGGTGGTGGGCTCCGGATTGGCTCTCTGCCTGTGTTTGGTCTTTTTTGAATTGCGGTGGTTGTCGTGGGTGGTCGTCTTGCCTCCTCCGCTTCCGTGCCATTGATTCGTTGGTGTTGGGTTCTCTCGTGGCTGCTCTGTTCCCGTGTTTTGCTGGTGGCCTTGGGTTTGGGGTCCGCTTTGTAGACGTATCTCCATGTTGCTTCGTACCGGTGGACATACGTACTGTGCTTATCTCTTTAGTGTAAACGGTGTCACAGCTCTTGTCACTCTGCGACGCTCCTGATTACCGCAATGCTCCTACAAGTGGTGCGGCTTTGTAACTTACCAAAGTCGTACTAAAACATTTTGACAGATTTTTGAGCACTGTGTACCACGTGCGGTAAAATCGGTTCGAGGTCAATGAGCACAAACCAGAATAAATTCACACATAAGGCGTTCCGCATTATAAAGCGCGCTGTCGATTTTTGAGAAAAATTAAGGATTTTAAGTGTGCCTTATGGTGCGGAAAATACAGTAAATCAGTGAAATGAACAAAAATTAACATTATAATTTTAAAAATGAACAAAAATTTGGTACACAAATTAAGGAAATGAACAATAATGTTTAAAATAATCATGAAAATGGAACAACATCCATCCATCCATCCATTTTCTACCCCTTTATCCTCGTGAGGGTCGTGGGGGGGGTGTGCTGG
>JAQQAE010015192.1:0-12133 GCA_029823295.1 Pseudamia nigra
GCCAAATATTGCCAACAATCCTCCTGCTTTGTGATGCTACTTCAGTAAACCAGAGAGCAGTTGTAAGTTGAACTATACAGTATGTCTTTCTTTTTTTGTTTTCTTTAATGTTAATAAGGCTTCAATGTAATGCAGAGGTGTACTAATAACAATTTAATAAACAGGTGATAATACTTATAGTTGGGGGGGGGACAAATTTTTTCTTCTCCCTAGAGGGGCATAACAGAAAATAATAGAGAAGCACTGTATTAGGATGAGGACAAATTTCTGTATAGATACTTGTTTGTTAGAGCAATAATGGAATTTGTTATAGCTGCCTAAAGCACATCCATTTCAATTGAATTTTCCAGCCACAGCTACTCTCTGTAGGTGATGTGAGGTATTATTCAGGGTATTACCAAAGTCTGGGAGGCCTAGCCCAGGTCCCAGAAGTTGTGTGTTCAGTTGTTTGTGTTCACAGTTGTGTGCAGCATATTCAGTCATGCTTCTATCTTCAGAACTCTCCGCTATACTGTATGTCCCTTAGGTGTCCTGTCACTCACCACAAGCCTGGCAACGATATATTGCAAATTACTAACCCTAAACTTCCAAGTATAAATATGTATTGTGATCTCCGCTGCGGTACATGCCTTTGAGGAGAGATTGCCCATCACATGACTCCATACTGAAAAAAAAAATGGAATGGTTGGAATTAAATAGTTAGTATCTGAAATGAACACCCATAGAGCACCTAATGATGTATAAATCTCAAAATGATCCAGCAGGTCACCTTGTACAATACTCAAAAATCACACTGTGATTATTTTGTCAGACATTGTAACTCAGCTGTGAGAACAGATATTTTGTCAGAACAGATATTTAATGCATTTTTCCTTTTACTACATCAAATATGAAAATTATGTAATATAAAAATGATAACATGATAACTAAGTAGTAAAAGAAGGTTTACAATTAAAAACACAAATGAGGTCAAAGGGCATGCAACAATCAAGTTCTGTCACAAACAAACATCTGAAAGCTGCAGGACTGAATTAACTGTTCACACCTCAGTGAAATTTACTGAAGCATATTTATATGGGGCATGTTCCAATGACTACGTAATCACCTTATTTCAGTTATTTAAATCCACTGGATTTTTTGTAATCATGATAATGATCTCCATGTACAGGTAAAAGAAACAGCTGGTTGTTACCAACACTGTTCATGTCAAAAATCGAGCTTTTCTTTACAAAGTTTCACATGCAGATATAAATGCAATTTTTATTTATGTGCTCCCGTATATGGCTCTTCTTCACAAAGTACAGTTCATGACTTTGCTTATTCTAGAGAAAGACAGTTATTTCCTTGACAGCTTAGTGTTAACAAAAATTTCATGAAGATGCAATTTCCTGTTTTGGCTGATGAAAAATTTGCTTGTTTCTTTTTTTTCCATCTAGCACTCCTGTTGGCCAATGAATGAAAACGTTTATTTCAGACACTGGAGTGCATATTGCTGTAAAACGGGCCAAGAATGTTTATATGGTTTTCATGCAGCGTGACGAGGGCTATTAGTTTCTCATTGCAGCTAAGAGGCAGACCACAAGGCCTATTAAAAAGGAAGTTTGCCAATTAATTTAGGCTCTCATATATAGGATATAGGATCTCATTGCACACAGAGCACCTCAGAAAAAAATACACTGAAAGAATAATATGAAAAAGAAATGCATGGAAGTCTCCATTTGGAGCCAATTGAAGAGCGTTTGTTCAGCTTCTTTCAGCAAAACTGAAAAAGAGACTGCATAGATTAGCATAATGGAGCTTTCTATCAGATCCTATAAGCCTCTGATGTTTACAGTCAATCACTGATAGAATGACAACAAGCAAGAAGAACACAGGAATGCTGCTGTAAGGGTTTTCAAGACAAGAAAATGACTGAAATTCTAAGAAAGCACTACTCCTCCATGTTGACATGAACATTTGATATTGACCATTATCTTCTTTGAGCGGAGGGATTGCTAAAACAGAGATATGAATCCATTACAGAAAAAATAAGAAGTTTGTTTAGATAAACTTAGTGTAATCATTAAATGGAAAGCGCTTTTGTTTTCCCTCTTTGCGTGTCTAATCCAGGTCACAATTGGATGGCTCATCCCTGTGCAGAAAGTAAATCCACTCAACGACTGTAGAAGGCCTTATCCTACTGTTTACAACAGAGCTGGGTCGATATCCACGAGAGGTGCTCAAATAAACAAACCATAAATGCCGGTGCTTCTGCTGGCCTCAGAGATTATGGTTGTAACAATGATTAATTTTAACAACCTAAGCTAATTGTCTCCGCAACTTTAGTTAACGGCAAATATGATCTAGCCCTGGGTGCTTTTTTCCTCTGTAATGAAGAATAATGAGCACTGCAATTATTGTTGGCACTTTTTTTGTCAGAGATTTGGAAAGAGCAGAGAGGCCAGCAGGATGCAAGTCCGGGAAAGAAGAGACTGACTGTCTGTCTGTCTGTGCATCTGTCTGTCTGGAAGGAACTGACCGTGGAAGGAAGGAGTAGAGACTTGTGTTTGGCTTGAAATCAAATCTGAACCTCTTGATGAATGTGAAGGAGTTAGCCTTTTGCCTGTGTGTTTTGTGTGAGCCTTGTTTCTGTTTGACACCCTGCTCTCCTCAGCTTTCAGGCTGTGTGTCACATTTCACCCTCTTAGGCAGCATCCCATGAATCCTCATCATTTTTGCCTCTGTTATGATGGATTAAGATACTGCCCCTTCCTCTTCCATACACTCCACTAGTCTTTCTTCTTTTCTATGTTTACCGCACTCCTTCTCTCTTGTCTGCCTCTTTTGCTCTCCCTGTGTGCTTGTGCATAGAACTGTACAACACTAGTATTGCAGTCGAAGGCAGCTTGGCCTTGAGCAGTGTCTGTGATTCTCCTTCAATCTTAGCTGTGCACTGGAACACCACCTGAGGCTGGAGATGAGACCTCTCCACAAGTGGCAGAGCTTAAACGTCCTCTTTTATCTACACTATCTCTCCCCTAGTGAAGTGAGGAAAACCAGGGTGAGGGAGGACTGGCCTGATCCCTTCTGGCTGTTCTCAGAGAAATGCACATAAACTGAGTGGCGTTTGTGGATGAGGCACTCAGCATGCACCTATGCTGTTTAATATTGCATACCTTGTGAAAAGACGTCTAATGGATTTGATCATGACTGTTTTATTTTGCATCCTTTGCAGTGGTGTACACTCAACTGTGAATAGAATCTTTGTTCTTCCTCCTCACTTTGTCTACGTTCTGCCCCTCTTCTGTTGTTTGAAGGAGACGTTCATAGCTTTGATATGGCCAGTCCTAACTTGTGTGGGATTAGTATTGTTATCACATTTCTCCTTCACCAAGGTGCAAAAAAGACCCTGACCTTTAATGTAATCATGCTAACCTACACAGTATCAGAGACAGCACAAGCATATCCATATCCTGCTTTGTCTACAGTCTCCAGGCATCCACAGAGTCAGTAGGTAAAAGCTATTATGTCTGTTAAATTGAATAGGTTATACTTGAGATGCTGTGAAATCTGGGTTGACTACATCGAAGTTAAATAAAATGCCTGATTTTATTCAGAGGACAGCAGGCAGCTCCATTACTGGAAAGGTTGCTGTTAATCATGCAGTTTCTCGAGAGAGGAAATTGGCAGCTTTCTTAATGCATTCCAATATGTGCAATGGGACCAGTTCAGATGCCCCTTTAAAAACTTTGAATACTAATTTAACCACAAACCTTAATGGGGACAGATTCTGGCTAGAACTCCACATTCCTAGGTAAAAGACCCTTAAATGTGTGTTTGCGTTCTTAAGTGTGTGTATGGTGGGTGAAAGAGGAGGGTATTGGGCACAATTTTCTCATGTCTTCACAATATTATTTACACTTTGATCTATGCCTGTGCAATAACTAAAATCTGCTTTCTTCTTGCAAGCTTTACACAGAATATATCATGATACGTCAGCGGCATTGTGATTTCTTCATTTTGGCTGGTTAAATCACCTCCAAAATCTGTACATTTAAATAACATCCTCTCCTTTTGTAATTATAGCATTGCATAGGCAGATGTTGTGGTTGCAGTTGTATTGCAGCCCCACAGCCCTGCATGACTCAAGATACAAAATTAAAACACTACAATTTGCAAATACACAGCTTTCCTCCGCAGCAGCTCTCTCCTCTTGGTTCAAATGAAAAGATTAAATATAAAATAAATATTAATGATCTTTTCGCATGGGTCTTATTGCAGTGGAAAACTCAAGACACGTTCAAGTATCTCTGTGTAGCTTCAAAGTGCGGTAGATGCAGCTGTCATTCATGTACGTACTGTACTTGTCTGAAGAGTCCACAGGAGGGGAATCGCTAGGGTCCTTGTTTCCTGTCAAAAGGAATGAATAACAATAAACTAAATGGTAAATATGGACTTTTTGCCAAATAACACCTAGAAAGCACCCAGTGAAGCACACCAAGGCAGCTCATTTTCTCTTCATAGTGGGATACAACAATGAAAACAAATGATAAAATTATCCAAATTTTCAGTTTCAATGTTAGTTTACTACTGGGTCAATAGTTTTTATTGTTTTATTATTTTAATTTATAATTTATATTTTCATACATTGAGCTCAAGATAAATCAAATCCATGGGCACATTACTGAATCAGCAGACTTTTCACTACTATTTGGCATCAGTTACATGTCAATAGCTTTATTTACTCCCCTACAGTAACTATTTTTCCTCAACTTCTGTGTGTAAGTATAAGCATTCTGGATCACTATATCTGGAATAGTGTTCATGTCTGGATCAAACTTTGTGGTTTAATAGAATCTATTATGGTGTTATCCTGTGTTTTTTGACAAAATTTTCTGGGTGTTTTTTATCTGTGTCGTTACGAGGACAAATGTTGAATTTGGCCCTTTCTCGCAATGGTGAAGAATCCTTTAAAAATCTTCTGGATCCAGAAGATGATCCAGATCCCTCCCCGCATAGAATCAATTGGCCTGTATGCCATGTCTGACCTACCCCCAAAATTTCATCCAAATCCGTTCATAACTTTTCATGTTATGTTGTGAAAAGGCAAACACAATAAACTAACACTGACAAACATACAGTATAACCTTCTTGGCAGAGGTAAAAACCTTTCAAGCACTACAGCTTGAAAGATGATATTTTAGCCTCCTGGTGTGAATCACAGTGGTAAATTGACGTGAAGATGAAAAACATGAATCATGTGATAGTGACATAATAAAATAAAGAAAAACAATGTCTTTTTTCATGATCACAATTTTATTCGCCTTCTTGAAAAGTTTTATACTACCAAATACGTGGGTATTTACTCAAAAACAGTTTTAGAACAGATTTAATTGCCACTGTACACGATCATTGTGGTAGCACTGTCCTTGTTTGCTGAGTTTTACTAGAGAACTTGAGGACGAACCTTGAAATAATGCATCAGAGAAAGCACATATGCTGTTGTTTTCAGAAACATACCCCCTCTTTTGGGATCCATAGCACTTGAGTAGCTCATGTAAAAATGAGGCTCTTACATTATCTGGCATTATTGTACGAAAAACACTGATCACGCTTCCCACTAGCATGACTGACTATATTTGTCTGTCCACATTCACACTTCTACTTCAGTTTGTTACCTTTAATCATCACTGTAAATGCTTCATCTTAGCAAGCAGACGATGTGCACTGCTACATTTGTTTAAACAGATGGGCGAGTTGTAATTAAATTACTCATTTTTAACCATATTCATTTGAAAAGATACAAGAACATCTTTCAAGAAAGCTGAAATCAGTCAATTGAAGCACTTAAGAACACTCTTGCCTTAGAGCTGCACTGTTCATTAACTAAGCAGAGGAGGAAAGAATTACGAGCAGAGCAGAGCTAAAGCCTCCCTCTTGTGTGTCACAGTCCGTTTCATCAAACGAAGCATTGACTGTCATCTTCAAAATAATAGCACCAAGAGTCGTTAGGTTATCACCTCGTTCATTTGCTTCATTCTAAAATAGAACAGAGAGTACAAATATGTTTCAACCCTACGCTTAATTAATTTTGATAACCACAGGGTATTGTGAGTCCATTTCTCTTTTCAAGCATTCCACTGAATGACCACTTTTAGGCTATTTCTCCAATTCTGTTTATCTCCTTCTTCCCCTCAATCTCTCTTCTTTTTATGCCATTAACATCTTTATCTTTTGAGAACACAGAAAGCCTCTCTAGAATGATCACTTACTGCTTTCATTTTCAGCCTCTTGAGAATGCAATAAAAGTAGCACAGTTTATTTGAATACATAGCTTTGCATTCTCCACTGAACATCCGATGTTAAATGGATGTTGTTTATTGTGTTATCTAAATAGTCTTTAACACAGTTTTTAATAAAGTAATTCATAATAATCCCCAGAGCCTACACTGGGTTAATACAGTGATCAGTGTGTCTATTGGTGTATCATTTGTTTCCTGGATAGAAAATGACATCCATTCAGCATTTTTCTACTTTTGTGCTATTTTGTCCATTGCCCACATTGTCTTTCATACCATGTCATCATATTATTGTAGTTCAGGCAGGATGTTTCTCCCCCAGAGCCTTATATGACATACTGGAGTACAAAAGAAATATGCTTTGGAGTTTATTATATTATTGTTTTTACTCAGAGTAATTGAGGAGGAGGTTGGGGTGGTGGAGGAGATTATTTTTCAGATTTGCAGGCAAGCAATGGTCACTTGAGAGCAACAGAATGCAAAGTGAATAAGGACAGTGAGCATTTAAAGGAGCAGATGATTAGAATTGTGTCAGGCAGAGATGATACTGTAGTATGACTCCGCACCTGCTAACGGAACTTCAACAGAACTAATAGTCATCACTTTAAACTGAATCCATTGTTCATTCACTCCACAGCCACACACTGGTGGTGGTAAGCTACATCTGTGTCCACAGCTCTGGAGAAGACGCTCTCTCATTCACACACAAACTCAGATGGAGTCATTCAGGGGTTCGAACCTCCAACCTCCTACTTATTGGATGACTTGTTTTACCTCCTTAACTACTGCTGCCCCAGAACAAAACACTTCAGTATTTTCCAGTAAACTACTAAACTACACATTGAAAACAAACTGCAATGAGTAATAAGTACCACTTTTTTTGGGTTACGGGAGAGATGTGTAATCCTGTGATGGATCTCGTTCATGTCAGCTCTTGTTTGCTGGTATTTTGTGAGTATATTTTTAGTCTCAGTACCACTTATTAAAATGTAACTGTTTTCTACAGTAAGTAAATCTCATAAAAGGCAGTTTTAACTGAAATGCCACTCTGTTGACCTGTCCTGACCTTTGCCCTTTGTGCCATTTTTAAAACGTTTATTCTTCTATACCTGCATTGCCATCAGCGTAGGCTTTTGTTATATTTTCTTCTCCTGAAGAAATAAAAGACAGCCTTAAAGCAGCAGGAGGTGGATTTCAGGGGGGGAAATGCCAGAATTTGAATTTCTTTTTGTAGTTCTCTCCTGTCTGACCGAATCAAAACGCTACATGTAAAGATAGGTGCCACTTTGATTCCGTGACAGGCCACAGAAGAGACCATTAGAATTGCATCTCCATACCATTCTAAAAAACTTGATTTATCATCCCCACCAAACATCTCTGTCACAGGCTGAAGTTTCACCAGCCTGAAAACAGAGGAGATGCAGAAGTCTTATTTCCTCCCAGACCATTTGAATTACAATATGCTGAAAGGTAATTATGGAACTTTTGCCCAGTAATAGCAGAATATCACACACTGAAGCTTTAGTACCTCACTCTGCTCAGGGCTTTAAACATGCAATGTATTGGATGGGCCATTGAATTCACTCAGGAGTCTTCTACTGGCCTATGGGAGGAAGCAGGAGCACATTAAAAGTGCTGATGAATCCAATCAGTCTGTTCCCAGGCATCCAACACAGATATGCCGGTGCACTAAGCAGTGCTACTCAAGGGCTTAATTAGAAGGATGCTTGTGTATTGTTTGTTTTCAGGCATTAGTAAAGTCTGTGTGTCCTGATAATGGAATTGGCTGGGAAATGGAATCGTTTGGCCCTGCCTTCATGCTGCTAGGTCTGATACTGCTTGTCAACACCATTGTTTCCTCACCCTCCCGTGGAGCCCCTATCGATGTCAGTGGAGGAAGACAGCCCTGCAGCAGCCAGCCAACCCCTCAGCCAGAGCATTCCCATTTGACTGTCAGCTAACAAGGCCCTCCATGCTGGAGAAGAGCCTTTTGTATTAGATTCTACCTCTAATTGGCGGCTACAGCCCTCACTCTGCAACATGACACCTTAAATCACTGAATGTATGCAAACAGTTTTTGCTGTTGTCACACTGTTGAAGTGCTCATTGCAGAAGCCCTTTCATAACCTTACCTCATAATGACCTTTTATTTTGAAAAATCAGAGTGTGTGGACAGCTATCGAATACAGCCGACAAATTGTATAGTTTGACCAGTGTGTGAAATAAAAAGCCAGTAGTGTAAAAAAAATACAGCGCGTAAAATATATCCAACTTCTTTCCTGTATTTTAGATTGTTATGCTTGCCTGCATGACAAATGGTGAGATCACTAAAAACAGAAAGTTAAAGTTAGGTATCATATTAAACGTACACATGCCGGTCGGTGAATGTGTAAAGGGATCAAAGCATGCTTTAGAATAAAGTAGAACAGAATAGTACTTTATTGATCCTTAACAGGAAATTGCTTTGTTACAAGAGTACTTTCCCAAATGTATTAGTTACCTGTTATAGCTGGTAGAGTGATTTCTGTGTAGAGGTGTTGGGTTGGATTTTATAAAAAAAATCCTTATGCTTGCTCCTGAGGGCCTCATTGCTTCTCTTCTGTGCCGCTACAGTGGGAAAAGTGTGCAACACTTCTAACGGTGGCTTAGAAATGGAGTCCACTAATCGCAACAAATGACCAGCAATGGTGGGTAGACAGAAACAGTACTCAAGTAAAAGCACTGTTATTTTATAATTATAATGATTCAAGTAGAAGTAGAAGGACTCATAAGCCTCAATGCTTGAGTAAAAGTAATCTTGTAAGTATCTTGTAAAAAATACACTTACGTAGTGAGTAACAGGAAATTTACTACAACCTTACACATTTATCATACACAGATTTTTGTTAAATTGTTTGTAATTTTGTTCATTTTTTGTAGCTAACTTTATTATTATTTTTTATTTATTAATTATTTTAACCAATGTTGTTCAATTTCTTCATTTGTACACGTTTTATTGAAAATTTTGTTTTTGTTCAGTGTTTCTTGCTCATTTTTTTCATTTTTGTTAACCTAGTGTACAGGTACTTGATCATTTTAATTTTTTTGTTCATTTGTGCTCATTACCTGGCTGTTTTCTTTAGTTTTCTTGAGCATTTTAATTATTTTGTTAATTTTTGTTCTTTTTGTTCATTTTTTATGATGAGTTTTGTACATTTTTGCTAATTTTGATGCTTAGTTTAGTCATTTTGATATTTTACTTGACTAGTTAATTTTATTAATTTCATTGAATGTTTTGTTCATTTTTACAACACCGTTTTTACCCCTACTCATTGAGCTGTGGCCAAATGTAACTGAGTAAAAGGGCATTTTTTTGTAACTGTGTAAGAGCAAAACGTATTCTACAAAGTAACTAATCAGTTGGATCATTTGAAAGAACTACTCAAGTACATGTAAAGGAGTAAATGTACTCAAGGACACTGATGACCAGCTCTCCATACATTACAATCTTCAACCCAAATTTCACCCACTAACAGCAGCATGGACAAATGTTAGATATTGCATGTTTAATTTACATATTTCTACATTCATTCATCCATAAAATAATCAGCAAGCAAATAGCATACTTGTATGGTGTGGTAAAGTTCTTCCTTTATGTCGACTGCAAGTTGGTCCATAAATGAGCCAACAAATGAATATTGGTGCAATGTAACAAATAACTCACTGCCAGTTAGTATCATGAGGGCTTGATGAATACAACAATCAAAACAATTCCAGGATATGTTTCTCCCCACAATTGCTGCTCTTCACGAGCCATTACAGATTGACTTACGTGACTGTGGCAGTTCATGGCAGGTTAGTTAGAAAATCAACCCACCCCTCTTGGTATGAGAATAAGTGAAGCTAAGGAATTCCTTCATTGGGCAAGGCAGGAATTCAATCAATTGGACTATGGGGCTAGGAAACTGGGCATCCGACAGAGTTATGCTTCAGCACTTTTCAATTTGAGCTTGGCCTGCCCTAGCCTACGACCTGTAGTGCATCGTTAATGAACGTCACATTAGGCATCCCTGGCGTCCTTAGTCATCTCTCTCAACCAGTAGGAGGTTCTCACAGCTCTATAAGAGGCTAATGTCCACAGCTATTTCCAGTCTAGTTGTCCTTGTCTTTTTCACTCCTGTTGGTTAAAAGCTACTGAGTCAAGATGGAATCCCAACTAAGTTCTGCTCTGCAAACCTAATATACGACAGAGTGTGTTCAGATGGCTAATCCCCCATTTGAATTTGCCCTTGATTATTGATTTCACTGCAATTACTGTGATAAAAATAAACTCTGCCCTTTTTTCTTGTCCTCCTCCCTTCCCCTGCCCTTCCACTATTATCGTCTTTAATGATTCATGATGTTTATGCTGCTCTCTGTTGCTCAATCACTTTCTTGTGTAGAATTGTAGAGGTCATGGATTCCAACATTTATGCAGGCCAGATTAGATGGATGTCTTAAGTTTACTGATGTTGCAACCTCAGCCTCTACTTGAGCACTGAACACAGCTATTGCCAGGGCTGGTTTATCTGACCTTTGACCTTCAGTTGGATTTCTGTTTTTTGACAGACTGCTCATGTTTGTCTTTGTGTGAATTCGGAATGCTCCGACAATTTTTTTTTTTTTTGTGGACATGTGGGCGTAATCTCAAGTACAATGGTGCAAGTTAATTTTCTCTTACCCAACCTGCAAGGTCAAATTCCAGGGCAGAAAGCACACAGTACTTTTCAAAGCCAGTTTCTGATGTTTGACTTAAGTCCAGGTTCACATAGCTGATGCCACCCTGTCAAGTGGTCATGGTTCACAAGCAGAACTGAGTCTGGAATTTTAGCTAAATACCAAACCACGTGATGCCCATGTTGATGCCCTTGTAATACAGGGACTTGTTACATGCACATGCACCTTCTATTATCCTGTTACCCCGTATTCAGCTGATATCTACATGCAGCCGCATAAACTTTGATGAACTTGTTTCTCATTCTGACAACTAATATGGGTTTTTCTTTTGGCCATGGACCTCTACCCCAGTCTTGCAAGGTGCTAGATATATGCACAACAGACAGAGTTGATTATTAAGTAAGAAGAGGTCATGTGTCACCAACTCCAGTAAAACCTTGAGATTCATATTCCAAATGCCCTGGATATAAAAATATTTCTCCAAACCAGAATAATATTGGCATATCCCAACCTTTTAATTCGACAATACTTCATTCAGAAAACAACCTACCGGTAATTCAAAATACCCAAATGAAATAGTCTAATTACATGAACTAGATCAAATTCAGGATATTTTAATTTGAGAAAGTAGTGAGGTATTAGTGTGCATGTAAACACAATCAATGAGTACTTTATGTGTATCCATATTCTGTGTCTATGCCGTATATATTATTTCTGGGTGCTTTTAGTACAGTACATGTGTATCTTGTTGTCAGTCAACTTCTTTTTGGCATTTTGACACATTAACACATCCTCAGAAAGAGTCCTGTCTTTGGATCTCACTTTAGGGGTTTCTTGTTTCTCCTCAACTCTTCACTTGACTTTGTTTTCTATATCATGTCACCTCTTTTAGCCCACGGTTTCATTTCAATACCCCCGCTGTCAAAAGAAATCATCTTCTGTTATGTGCCTGAGAGACAGAGTATGCAAAAAGAGGTCTGCATGTACATTGTGGGCTGATTTAGGGGATAATGGGAAATGGGAAAACAAAAAACCTGAGGAGGATTTAGAGCCAAAAGCTTTACAGCAGTGAATACGAAGCAGCTGGGATGACAATCAGCACCTCCAAATCTGACACCATGGTCCTCAGCCGGAAAAGGGTGGAGTGCTCTCTCCGGGTC
>JAQQAE010015193.1:0-12133 GCA_029823295.1 Pseudamia nigra
CGCCGATTATCTCTAGGCGCTTCACAATTCAAGGCCGAAATCTCATCAATCAATCAATCAATCAATCAAATTTCCTCACTGGAAATTCCCCACTATCCTTATATCATTTGTTGCCAGCTGAAAATAATCATCCATGCAGAAATTATCCAATGGGAGGCTCGTACCTATCTGCTTAGTTAAATCCAGGTAGTGACCTTTTTTTGGCCAGGTAGTGTATATGGCGTGTAAGTATGGTTATTGCTTGTGGTTTTATTTTGTCTTTAGGGTTTGTTTTAGTTTCTTTTTCAGCTGAATGAACACTCAAATTGCATTTGTTTTATTTATTTTGATTCAATGCTGTTAACAAACAAACAGTAAATCTCAAAATCAAAAATAATATGTTCCTCTCTTCTCACTTCTCAACAGATCCATTACATTACTTTAAGTGGAGCTGTCATACACATTTGTCATTTACTGAAGAGCAGGGATGGGTCACGATTTTTGAATATTCAGTTGAAAACTAAAAAAAGGGCCATTAATTAATGTAACTTTCAATCTAAAACTAAACATTCACTCTCATTTTTTCTAGCATCTGGTAGTAATGTGAGGCGTTTGCACGTCCCAAAACTATATTTCACAACAGAAGAAGAGGAATGAGTCGACCTGATAAACATGTGGTGCTGTGGTATATGTGGTGAGATAGGATGCCACTGCCAAAACCAAAAAAGTATGCTTCAGTAGATTTCCAAAAGTAGTGTGTGGGCTACGGTGGAGCATCCTCAAAAATGAATAAACAACAAGATAAGATTTTATTTATCCCACACTGGGGATAAAACAGCAGCATACAGGATTGAAACATAGAATAAATAAGTGAACAGTGCACATATCCAAGTGCAAGCAAGCTGTTTCACATTCCACGCAAAAAAGGAACATCAGAAAAAAGTTGCACGACATTGCATACGAACTAGACTATATACAAATTGTGCTGGATAATTTACAGAAATGCAAGATTGAAGTGCTGTGCAAACTCCCAGCAGGTGAAGTTAACTCATCATGAACCTGCCTCAGCCATGCACAACAAAGCAGGGGTGGCAAAATCGATTAACAATTTATTAGTGTTTTTGCTTGAAATGTCCATCCCTACTAGAAAGTAGTTCCTCGATGGGAAATAGGGTTTCTGGAGCCCAGCAGAGGTCGAGTTAGCTGCTGCTGACGGTATTACAAATTATAGTTACTTCCACATTGGCCATTCCTTGCCCAATCTTCCTGAAACTACCTAATGGAAACTCAGAAGCACAGCACAGTAATTGTACTTTACTTCCTGCACGTGGTGGACGACCACAGTGAAGGTGAAATACATGTGTTCTTTAACTGCCATTATGTTGAATGGCGAATTTGTTGCTGTCCAGCCTATGATTACTCTTCAGTATGCCATGCTCACTGGCTGCCTATGATTGGCTGAAAGAAGTACGCTAATGAATGTCTGCGTAACGAAGCCGGAGACTTATTCTGGTCTGATTAATGTGTTTTCCTCAATGCCAATTAAACACTGATTACACAAATTAACAACTCTGGGCCACCATAATCACTAAGTGCTCACGCAGGGTCTGGCAGTGATGAAATAGGCTCTAAACATGTGCACACACATACACGGACACACCGAGCACACAGCTGTAAGACACCACACCCCATTTGTCCTTCTATCCTTGCCCAAAGCCCTGTCAAATGCTGCCAGGCCTGGCAGTTGTTATAACCTAATGCTTTTAGCTGCATGTCGTCCAAGATAGAGTTACAGACCACAACCACCAAACAGCCCCGTTTCTGACTCACGCAGTGACGAGGGGGGGGGGGGGATCACCCAGATTCGAGTAACGCACACATACATCGGGCTTCAGACAAATAGTTGGTGCCAAAGGGCATAGTTAGCAGATCCCCCCCTCTGGGATGTTACCACCCACTTCCCCTTTTCTGGAGCCAGAGTGAATGAGAGACAGTGAGAAGTGAGATTAAAGAAGACGGAGAAAAAAGAAGACGGGAGCCTAGAGGAGGTGACAGGGACAGACAGGACGGGAGACAAGTGGAAGAAATGAAAAAGGAAAGTTTCTGCGCAGTGAATGTAATGTGATACTACAGAGAGGGGGGCTGGTGACAGAATGGAAAGATACACATGAGAGGAGAGAAAGCGAGAGGGGGGGGGGGAGAGGTGGAAAATGAAAGGGAATTTTGCAAACCTACTTGAAATTGAAAATTTGGAAACTGCTAGAAGTGTAAACCTCATGCAGTAGACCAAGCACAGAGCCTCTCTCTTACATGTGCCACCGCATTTTTCAGAATTTATTGGATGTGTGAGCCTTTGCGTGTTTTACCCCGCTATTGTATGACTTAGGAGAAGAAGAGGAGAATAGAAGGAAAATGCTGAGATTTCTTTGCCCTTCTGGAGAGACATTCTGCCATGGTACCCCAAACTTAAGGTTTTTTTTCTGCTAATAGGCTTTGTCAAAGCAGGACTGATCTCTTATTTGCCACAGCTGAATTATGTGTCGAACTTGTCCCTGATACGATTAGTTTCCCATTTCATAATAACTGGAATAGCGTATATCTAAAAAATACAAAAAAAGACTCATCACAGCACCCAAATCCTCCACAAACCATTACTGTTATGATTAGACCACATTAGAGAAACAAAATTACAGATAAAATCATGTAGATTATGATAATTGTTCATGGTGCTTTAACATAAAATGGCTTTGCACAGTATGAGGTCTTTGTAAATCACACTTGATGTCATGCCTTTATTCATTTTCCTTCTCAGCTTTTATATAAATCAACGCTTTTGTCATAACACCCAAAAAACTCACTACAAACAGCAAAGCCAAAGAAACGCTCACCTGTACGTCGTCCATCGCTTCAATAAAAAGAAAGCTAACACTCCTTATGCACATATGCAAACAAAACTTTTAAAACAGTCCTTTACGATTATAAGACCATCATTAAAGTTGGGCAGTAAAATGAAAGTTATCATTACTATTAAGTTAATCTTGTGGTAATCATATTTATCATGGAATAGAGACTATTTAGGATTTATTTTAGTCTTGCTTTTAACAGATTGAAAACTCGATTGCAGTTTTTGTTGACTTTTTGTCCATTTTATTGGTTAATGTTAATTTTGCTGATTATTTTGTTCATTGTATTTTGTTCAATTTGTGTTTATTTTGTCGATCATTTTGTTTATTTGGAGCTTCTTTTTTCTGTTCAGTCTGTGAACCAAAGTTATAACTGAATATTTGTCCAATATTTACCTCGTCTTGCAAAAGGATCATGCCAGAAACAAAAGAAACGAGTTAACATCTGAGAAGGATTGTTGGTGAACACAAAGCAGGAGGATATACAAAGTTATCAAAGCGTTTCCGAGTATCCAGAACTGGATTTAGAAGCATGACAAACATTTTGAAAAGTACCAAACTTTGATAGGGGGGCTGGTACATTTAATCTCAACGGTAAATGCACATGTTCATTAACAACTAGAACCTACGTGGAGCGCTTTTCAGCAGCATACGTATCTACGTTGCGGTCATGTGTAAGTAAAGTCTACTAGGTCAAAAGAGAATTAAACGATCCATGACAGTTTATTCTGGAGCTGCCTGCTAGAAAATAAGACAAACATATACGAAGATCTAAGCCGCTTAACGAACCCCTTTTCTTGGCAAAACACGCATATTTCATAATTGGATTCAGGAAAATTTTCAGGGTTTTGCCAACAGAAGGGCTCAGTGCCAAGTTAAAGGGAAATGACAACAGCTTTATGGATATAGGTGGCCTCTGATAGATGACTTGCCCAGAGATCTAAGTGATGTGATAATCAGTACAAAAGAGTCAGAACTGTGTGAAGAAATGTTGCTTAATATATACAAGTGCATACATTTATTCATCTGTTTTTTCGGTTTACTTATTTGCCCGTTTTTGGTTTGTTTTGTTTGTGTTTTCTCCCTCTTTTCCTCGGCTCAGGACCAGGATCGATACAGATGTGATTTATGGTGCATTACTGTGAAAATAAAAAATGTGTTTACACAAAAAAGTGACATTTTTCCCATCGTCAGTGATGGCAGGAATTTTTAGCTGGTATATAAACCCCTGGTCAACTGATAAGGTGTTTGGATGCTGATGTATAATACTGATAACATGTTGTTTTGATTTTACATCTGAAAAAATACAGATGCCTCTGATTGCTTCAGCAGATCAATGCTGCACTCTGTCTGCAGAGCACTTATTGCAAATTAAAAACAGGGGGTGCCAACATCATTCCACAGCAGCCACATGTGTCTGTGTTCATTTATTCTTCACCCGGACACCTGAAATAATCAGCAGCCAATGCCATGAAAATAATTGTCTGCTGCTGATTATTTTAAAAGAAAATGCCAAACAATCTGCCTGATTAATCACCCGCTGATTAATCTGTAACGTAGACTCCTAAGGAAAATATTAATCTCAAACCTGATTTAAGTTTTCAAATAGTTCCCGGTGTAGGTTGAAAGAGGGTCAAACATGTGGCAAATCAAATTTCAGTATCTCCCTTCAGAAACACTTAAACCAAACGTGCAAAACAAATATAAAACAAACTGTATGTAAATGAGGGAACAATGCACAGGACACACTTGAGAGCAGAAACGTTTGAAGTACAGATGGGCATTTTAAGTGATTTTTGAGGTCAACTACTCATGCCAATTAAAGTCGATTAGTCATGACATCATCATTAATGCGTGCCCTCCTCCCACACCAAAATAATAAATAACAACCAGACCAAGAAGGAGTAGTTGGACCACAAATATCATTTCATTTGAAAGTGAAGTGCTAAACTCATATGAGTTATATTTTACTACACACTAAAATGCAGGTTTGTAAAATGTCTATTTTTATAATTCAAGAAAGAAATGTTTGGTATTGTTTAAGTGTTTAACTCACAAAATTAAACAGAGTGATACCTGACATTACGGAGTTGTTTTGTCTTGAACAAACTTATCTGCACCCAAGTCCATTCATTTATATAAATTAAAACAAGCACAGGTTCTGGTGAGTCGACTCTTACCAAAAGTAGTCGACTGCATGTGCCGTTTCGACTAATCGACCAGTCGTGCACATCTCTAGTTTGGAATTAGATTTTATTCATTGTAATTTGTATTTTGCCTGGTTATACATTTAAACAGGCTCCAAAATATGCGTCTGATGTGCGCCTGCAAAAATTTATGAATGCATGTGGACATTCATTTAGTTTCAGATAAATTAAACTTCATGATAATCATGGAATAAAACAATGCTCACAGTCTCATGCTTTTGAGCAATTGAGTCAAATTACCAGCAAACTCGACAATATTCCTATATAAAACCACATCATCTGCATGCGTGGGGTTGCTTTCCATTGCTATGCCGATGATACTCAGCTCTATGTGAGATCGGACCCGACCTCCCCAACGCTCCTGTCAGCTCTCATCTCCTGCCTGGAGGAGATGGAGGCGTAGATGACTCCAAAGTTTCTCCAGCGAAACAGCACAAAACTGAAGCACTTTTAGTTGCCCCCCCCCCCCATCAGTTCCATTCTTCCCTTATTGACTGAATTTCTTTTTCTGGCCACACCATCTCCCTCTCTCCCTTTGTGATGAATCTGGGGGTCAAATTTGACCCCTATCCATCATTTAATACATACATACATCCTCCACCTCTGCAATACTGCATTCCTCAATCCGAGGAACATCGCCAAACTCTGCCCCTCCCTCTCCCTCTGTGATACTGAGAAGTTGGTCCAAGCCTTTGTCTCCTCCATGCTGGACTACTGTAGTGCACTCCTCATCAGGATCCCTGGCAAGAGCCTCCAAAAGCTCCAATACATGCAAAACAGTGCTGCCAAAGATCCTGATGGGGGTGCATAAATTTGAGTGCATCACCCCAATCCTGCAGGCACTTCACTGGCTCCCCATCCACCTCCATGCTACATACAAACTCTGGTTACTCACCCACCAATGAATCGGTGGAAACACCCCACAATATCTGAAAGAACTCCTCACAACACAATGAACCACAAGACACCTCCATTCCACGGAAACTCACCATCTCTGCCCCCCAGGACCAAACCACAGTTAGTGGGCGGCCAAGCATTTTCAGCAGCCTCTCCATGGCTCCAGAATGCCCTGCTCGCATACCAGTGGGTTCCACAAACTGTGAACCACTTCAAAAAGCAACTGAAAACTTTTTTTGTTCAGAAAGGCTTACTAAGGACAATGCAACTTTCTTTTAATGTATGTTTTATTGTATGTATTTGCGTGTTTTTAATGTGTTTCTGTAGCTCTTTGAGATTTGTCTTAAATGTAAAGTGGTTTATAAATACAATTTATTATTATTATTATTATTAAAACCAAAGACCTGTGAAAATGTTTACATTTATATGCTATTGATGCATTTTCTATGAATGAAATTATCCAAAACCAATGTGTATAGATGATTTTTTTAAATCTCCTAGCACCTTTAGCAGGTAAGTCAGAAAGTCTTCCCGTGGGCCCATCACCTCCAGGAAGGGTCATCAGGGTCTGGTGCTGTGTGGTTTGTGGGGCAGCCGAAGGGAGGGCCCTGGGTGGTCCTATCTCTGGTTGGTTGCCAAAACTAGGTTTCACTGGAACGAGGCCCTGGGGCAGACTCAGGACATGCTGGAGGGACTATGTCTCGCGGCTGGCCTAGGAATGCCTGGAGGTCCCCCCAGAGAGACTGGAGGAGGTGGTTGGGGAGAGTCTGGGCTTCTCTGGTCAGGCTGCTGCCCCCGTGTCCCTGACCAGGATAAGTGGAAGATGATGGATGGATGGAAGTCAGAAAGTATCCAATCAAGTCAGTGCTACATTTTAAATGAGGGCATTATACAGGTCATGCTATTTAACCTAACAGTGTTTTGGAATTAAAATATACAGTGTTTTTTTTTTTTTTTCTACAGTAGTGTCACTCATTTCTATTTTTTTATTTGTGACCAAAACAAGCCACCTCACATCTTTATGTGTGTTTGCATCTCTGGCAAAACTGCGCTGAAGAAAACGTCACAAGAGGAAAACCAAATGGCATTTCTCCAGCCAAGTGGGGCCATATAGAGCCCTCTTAAACTCATATGTGCATAGGCTGTGATCTACACGTTTATTTGTTTCACTTTAATAGTTAAGATTGTGCTCACAGATGGGGTTTGTTCAAATGATCTACATTTTGGCATACCTCAGCTCAATATGTTTCTTAACACCCTGGAGAGTCAGTTGCTGTGAAAAAATGCAGGGCAACAAACAAACAAATTGATCTTGTTAGATATTGTCCCTTGAACAAAAACATATAAACCTGACAGACACACACCCTCTTTAACTCCATCGTTTTTTGACAATGTATGTCTGCTGACTTGAATGCGCTTTTGCAGCAAAAAAAAAAAAAACAAAACGAAGAGCCAGCTGCATCATTGCGCAAACTACCTGTATGTATGATAGAATGTAATTACGTTTATAGTAGCAATAGACAGGAAGAACATGAGAATAACACCCAGAGAAACAGGGAGAGGTTGTCAAGAAACTATTTTTTTCTCTGTTATGATTGTGTTCTGCATGTTGAAAGCAGGTGCTTGAAAAGCTCAATCACATACACAAATACACAGCCACAATGTAATTATCCACACACCTGATGCACAGAAATACTTACTTACAAAGCATATAAACAGCCCACACGCGCACACGTTGATGAGTAAGTGACAGCGTAATAAGCCACTATGTCACATAAAGTGACTGTGGGAGAACATAATCAATTAGATTTTTGCCAAGAACTATATTTAACACTAAATCTAGAGCGCAAACAGAGTCGCACACACAAAAAAGCTATTAAAGATTTGCTGGGCATGAGGAACTGTTAAGAAATGATGGTCGCAGTAATCAGCATAATGTTTGCCTAGAGCTGTGGGTTGACATTTAGAACAGTGGATTATTGGTATAAAACCCACATACTGCCTTTCAGAGTGCACTATCATATTATTACAGAAAACTATTAGAGATTGCTGTTACAGTGCCAGTGTTACAGTGGCCGGCCAGAGTTTGTGGCTTCACTCTGTGAGTCAGACTTCATTTTGTCCACGTGTGACAGATTTACCTTAAATTGAGACAAATTGGCTCTCAAAATACTCAGCAGGTGGGTGGCTGTCCATGAATGTCGACACAAGAAGATGAGCCCTGCACTATGCTGCGCTGGTAGTAAACAGCACTGATAGCCTGGCTTTAAAAGTCTGGAGGACAGTTGAGCATGTCCTATTGAGAACCACAGAACATTTTCATTGACTTTACTGCTGCTGGGAGCAAAATGTAGCTTGAATTTGAATACATCAATCAAAGGTTTTCCTGAGGGAAATATCAATCATTTTAGCCAATAATCTGTGCTTCTGTCAATTTTTCTTGGGTGATGGCTAAGCACTTTTCCGTGTGGCTGATTTAGAATATGGTTTAGCACATCTTTTCATCTTCAGCACTATCCTAAACCTACAAAGGCACATGTTAAATTGTGGTTAATTACTTTCATGTTTTTCCAAATCAAACTACAGGTTAGAAATGACTGTAATTCAGCCGGAACAGAACTCAATCATTATTCACAAAGAACAATAAAGAAATGTAAAACCATTAGCTAACTAATTGTGCACCTGCATCTGTTGTCAGCCCGATGGGAGCAGCTTAACACACTTCATTAGCTACTGTATTAAAACACCTCTCTGTGAGTCACTTTAGCCCTATGATAAATACCAAATAATGACAGTGTGAGATTGAGCACCTGCAATCACAGAACCTCGTCAGTGAAATTCTGCAACTGTGATAACCAGAAATGTAAGCACAAACATTATCAGTCATGGCACGCAAAGGAGTTAGAGCAGGATGGAAATAATACTGAGTGATGTAATGTTCGGCCAAGACAGGAAGGCTGTGTAAGAACAAATATCAAACCACAGCAAAGACTTTTATAAGGAACACTACAGTATAGAAACAAATTTAGAATGCACCAAAATGTGTACTGTTGTTATGAGGCAACAACTCTAACAGCTTATTATTACTTCTGCCAAGGACTTGCCAAGAATGGACTGCACCTGCTAACTGCTTTGGGAATATCATTTAACGTGTGCTCTATAGAAACAGAAAGCTTTTCTGGATCTGGCCCCATGTTTCTACTAGCGTTTGTCTATTAGCAATGTACTTTGGACAATTTAAAATATAAAACATGTTCTGGGTTAGGTATTACATCATGGCATATGTGTTCTTTCACAGATTGGATGTCTTCCATATTCAGGTCTGTGTCCACAGGGGGTGTTTTTAGCGCTCTGAGCATTGTTTCCATCCAAACCCTATGGAACTCAGCGTTTTCAGCACTCAGTGACCTCAGGGCAACAACACCATTAGCCATCAGTGCACACCATATTTTGTGCTAGGTTGAAGTTGTTTTAATGCTCTGTCTTTAACATAGAGCTATGCTTCTCAATCACTGCACACTTGCCAACCAATCACAATAAAGAAGGGGCAGGAAGTACGAAGTAAGTTGTAAGTTCTCTGCACAAGGATGGAGGAAAAACTGAAAACTTGGTTTAGGATCTAACATTGGAGGATTTACATGGTTACATGGTACACCCATTACAGTTTGGAAATGTTACCATGTGAAAAGGACATTTTAACATGTTGCTCTGATACATCATGTGATTACTCCATGTTAACTATGTGAGTATCCCTGAAATCTTAGATGAGACTTGTGTGTAAGGACTTCATTAACTTCAAAAAGTACTTTCCCAGGCTGTTCTCTGTGCTGTACCCCGTAACCCGCACACTGTGTGTTCACATCACAGAAGCACACTCTGTGCATGCCCGAAATCATCAGCTCAAATCCGTAAATAGGCTTCATTTTGATAAATCAACCCCAGATGTTAATTTTAATCCACAATATTCTCACCCCCAAAAAATTCTTAAGCCACTATTTTCTGAGCTAAATGGAGTATTTTAAAATGTGTCCGTGTCTGGAGTCACATAGTACAAGTATTCCAAAAACCTGCATACTGTATAACCACAAGACAAAAAATACTCACTGAAGAGCTGGACAGTAACAATAAGAAAGTAACACTGAGATAACTGCAGGTGCTAAAAATGCTCCCCGTGGACACAGACCCTTAATGTGTATTGTTGAAAATAATAAAAATAAGGACAAAGCCACTGAGGGAGAAGTTGTGTCCAAACTTGCTGGTGTGGTGTACACACTACTGCTGGACCTGTAATTTGTGATTATATAATAAGCATATTCTAATTCTGATTCGGATTCCTGCTGTGGCTATAGAAATCTCCAAACTCTACCAGATGTGCAGCTCAAGTGTGTTGCTCCACCAGGTTCACCACAGATAATACAAAGTCAGCCTCACGCATCAATTAATTCTGAGGTCACAACACAAAGTAAAAATGCTTATGCCACATCAGCTGCCTCAATTAGACTCATTTTACAGTCAACGGACCCATTTGGTGACTGTTCTTTTTTCCTAAGAGCAAATTAAATGTAACAATGACGGCTTCATTTTTACTTATTTCAATGGCGCGTATTACAGATAAAAACACAAACACTGCAGGCCACATGTATATGTTAGGAGCAGTGGAATGATGCGATGACAGCCAATCAAAACAGAGAAAATTTTGCTGAGTCAAACACAATGAAAATACAAAACGCAGTTGCGTCATCAAACCGACATAAGTCAAAATGACCGAGGGGAGGTAAAAGTAGAAGCGTACAAGTGTGCCTGTGTGTTCTGACATCGCCACTTGTGTGCAAACTATAAAGCTGCTACTGGCTGCTATTGAAGAGTCTGCATCAACAAGTATGTACGATAATTAATTTCTTTCTTTCGCATGAATGCTTTCATTTTATTTTCATTTGTTTTGCTTTTCTCTCCCTCTCCTCTCGCATTCACAAGATAAAGTGAATCCTGTGAGAATGACTTGTGATTCAGCCTGCACACACATACTCATTTTTGTACGGGATAACATAATGTTTGTGAGAATCGAGCGTGTGCCTTGTGTGTGCACTTAATGAGATGAATGCGTGTGCACCGCCCCTTCTCTATTACACAGAGTGGAGGAGAGAAATAAGTGGTAGAAAGGAGAGAAAGATGTAACACAGGCAGCGATGGAAGGAAAGAATGATGTGTAACGGCTGGAGAGAAAGATGAAAGAGCAAAATGGAAATTAAAAGAAGAGTACAGAAGAAAGATAAAGTGAGTCCATTAGCCAAGAAACTGTTTCCCCTCCTCTTATTCTCTCTATTTAAGGGCCTTACTTCATTCGTCTTGACTAAATATGAGAATATATTTGTTTTGATTTTAGTTTCTACGGCATTTCAGCCATTTATCACTCTACCCCATTCATCATATAACTCATAAGTTATTCTTTTTTTTTTTGTACTTTTCCTTTTCTTTTTTTTAATTACTTAATCTATCAAGCAGCTAAAAACCGAGCACTTTCACTTTTAAGATTGTCTTGATGGAATAATTACTAATTACAAGTGTCAGATTGATAACATGCACAACTCCAGTTCTCCCCAAGCATTAATGTGCGGCTTCACGTCTTCAAACCTCTTATCCCTGTGTGGGACTCTAAGACAGAATTAATGACACGCTGGGGTGCACATGAAAAATAAAAAACTGGATTAAACTGTGGAAACTAGAATTATGACTTGCAGGCGTGTGGCAGCCAGTCAAGTTGCAGTTTATATGTATGACTATCCAGGCTCACACGTACAGCATACTGTATGTATTAAGTGTTATTTCCAATTCCCCTCAATCAATTTCAGTGTGTTGTCTTTTCTTCCAGGCAGCACACACTGCCCAGACCAGGGTTGGCAGCCTATACAATCTAAAGAGCTGTTTTTAGGCAGGATGTGTCTGGAGCCGCAAAAAATATCTGAGCCATTTTGTACTATAGTTAGTTCAGCATAGTTTGAAAACTATGCTAAAAAGTATGTTCTCCCCGTGTCTGCGTGGGTTCTCTCCGGGTTCTCCGGCTTCCTCCCATAACCAAAAACATGCACCAGGGGTTAGGTGAATTGGTCACTCTAAATTGTCCATAGGCATGAATGTGAGTGTGAATGG
>JAQQAE010015194.1:0-12132 GCA_029823295.1 Pseudamia nigra
AAGCCAAGGTAAGAATACATTCTAAATCCTTTTTAGAACTAATTTCATTCATTCCGTTTCAGAATGAATGAAAATAGTGCTAGTGGCTAGCGTTATTTTCGCTAGCTGCTAGCGCTCTGACTTCTGGGTCATTCTTGCCACAACCTGGAAGTGACGCATACGTGACCCGCTAGCTTCCCTAGCGCTAGCGGCTAGCGTTAGCGGCTAGCGCTCTGACTTCCGGGTCATTCTCGCCGATACCCGGAAGTGACGCAGGCGTGACCCGGGCGTCGTTGTCCGCATAATTTGTCGTTATGAGGTTCAATTTTTTTTTGCAGTTTTTTTCGTTGGTATTCAAATTTTTTGTTGTCAGAAGCGGTCGTGGCCCGAGGTTCCACTGTACTCAGATCATGGGTGATTTTATTTCTAAGCTCTCAGGACCCAGGGAACATGTTTGAAATGAGGTTTGTCAAATGAAATAATCCACAAAATTAACTGAAATAAAACACAAAATATCCTCAAAATTTGGCAGAAGTAAACAGAAATTTTATGAAATAGTCATGGAAAGGAACAAACATGAATAAACTAAGCACCAAATTACCAAAAATGAACAAAGTGAAGAGGTAGGCACTCCTCATGAACAAAAATAAACAAAAAAAACAAGAAAGTGTATGAATAAAAAGGGTGAATGGTTTTGCAAGAGCAGATTTTTTAAATCTCAAAATGCAATGGGGAGGGGGGCTGAATTCTTTAGTGGGCAAACATCAAGGAAGTGTTTCCTTCCTATCTGTGCACAGTTTGCCCAGCCCTCACACTGCTTGTAACACTGTGCCAGCAATGTTTACTGTTAATCCCCTCTCAGCTGACATTAGTATAAGGCATAACAGACTATGGACCTGATAAAAGATCAGCTTCTTACTCACAACACTGAGTGTTGAGAACCTCTGTCTGCTACAGGTGGGGTTAAGAGAAAGTTTGGTCGATCATTTGTGAACATGCCCTTACCATTGCAAAGTGCTGATGCCCACTCACAAATACACTTTGGCAACATACTGTATGCTGTTTTCTCAGTCCTCAGCCTTGGAAAGTATTTTGGTCAATTAAGAGAGGGAAACAAAGTTAAACTGATTTGGAGTGGCTGCACGGCATCTGGATTGTGGGTAATCAGATGGCTCCTGTGCACCGGACATCCTCTGTCTGACAGAGACAAAAACACAGTGTTCCTGGTAATCACAGGGAAATGCAGTGGCTTCATCAGCTGCTACTGCAATCTCTTCTTCAGGTGGTGGACTCTACACAATAGAGTGTGTGATCATGAATGTTGCTTTTTCCATAATTACAATTGGATTAACTGCATTCCCTTGGGTTGGAATAGTTGTGGCAAGAATTGTTACAAAATGCATTCTGGGTATGCCCAAAAGGACCTCAAGGAGTTTCCAGGGGGCTCTTCAGCAAAATGAGCAATAGTTTAATGTTTTATAACTCACTCTAAATTATCCTCTGTAGAGATTGTTTGAGAGTGACTGCTGTAATCATGTGCTTAACTTTTTATGCCTTTCACCCTGTAATGAGCTGTGAGAAAGTTCTGCAAATAGTGTTGACATCAAATGAGGATGTGTAACATAAATGTTATGGTACAATATTTAGTTCAAATGAAAGCTCTTCATTTGAGCTAATTATGGCATAGCTTGTCTTGTCAACTGCATCTGCTGTAATCAGTGGAAGTGTTTGTAACATTCCAACCATTTTGATAACAGCTTATTAAAATTTAGGTGCAGAGAAAAAGAGAACCTTGATCTGTCATTTTCCAGGATGACAGTGTTGTAAGCCATAGGGCATGAGATGTAACTGAATGGTTTGACAAGCATGAAAATGATGTTGATCATATGTTATGGCCTTCACAGCCGAGATCCACCGTCACATAGCTGGAACTCATCCCAGCTGAACCTCTGTGGAAATGTATGATTAATATGTCCCTGTTCAGATATTTCATTAGCATCCTTCATCCCTCCAGTAGAATTCACAGACATGTACAATCAACATCCAGGTGAACTGAAGTCCTTTTGCAGGCACATGGTGGCTGATTTGGTGACACTAAATTTAGCTGTAGTACTATATACTCTGTGTTGCTTTTTTCTTTTTATGAGTTGGCCGTCTATATGCGTGAGAGATATAATTTCTATATCACTTTGTTTTAATGTAGTAGAGCAGTTAAATGATAATCATCCCTCAGTCCATGAAACACTGTGTGTAAATACAACTACAGAAAGAACAGTATGTTAGAATATATCAGTTGAAACAATAAGTCAGTCTGTAAAATATGCAAATGGTGTTTATTTTGATCTCAAGTAGCTTTATTTTATCTTTCCTTTGGTTATGGTTTGTAGAATGAACATAATGCTTGTGATTTCTGTTGAAAAAATAACTTTACTGAAAGTCAAATGTAAATATTTAAGGGCTAAGTGTTTGAGCTGCATGCGTTTAGGATTAGGAGCAGCTCTGGCACATGTCCCAGAGGACTCTGAATGACTGGGCTGAGATTTCCTTCCTGTGGAGTCTTCCCTAGGGTTCGGCTGATATCTGTCATCCAGACTGGCCTGACCTATCTCTTAATAGGACAGTTTAGACTCTCTGGGCTATCAACACTCCTCTTCCAGCTCGCGGCTATTTTGGGTCAAGATCCTGTTTACTGGATACCTCAGTCTTTAGAAGTCAGCATTTCCTGTTGCACAGAAAGCAGAGAACAGAGAGGAGAGGGGATTCATCATAGGGGGAGATAGATTGAGATGTTGGTGTGTGTGTCTGCGTGTGTTGGTTGATTAAAGGCCGGGTGGGGGGTTAGCAGCCAGATGCTAGGCCTGCAGCTGGTTGGCTGAGTGGGAGGAGAGCTACACTGAAAAGCAGTGGTGCCAGCAAAGTGGGGCTTAGCCAGACACTGAGAGGAGATAATCCATATTTCATCTACATCCTCCTCTTCCTCCCAACCACCTGCAGAGCAACACAACACAGACCCAGAGCATGAATAGTGCATGGCAGAAATAAAATTTGAGACGAGCTAATGCTTGAGTGGAGGAAAGAGACCTCCTTTTAACACATTGGGGAGCTTGGGAATGACTCTATTAAACAGTGAGATTCCAAAGTTACCCAAGCCACCAAAAAACTCTCCAAATTCTCCACCCGCACACGCCCACTTACTCTTTCTTTCGCAGCAGACACCTTTTCAGTTTGGATCCAGCCAAAAGAGTTTATGTTGCATTCATAATATATACTCTGTGGAGTGTTTTATTGATCATTCATAATACAATTTTCCTCATATTTTTAATTCATCCAGCAAATGTTTGGGATGAACAGCACGCTTCGTAAGCCACAGCATCAGATGCTATTTATTTTTCTATTGCGTCTTTTGCTCTAAATGTTCTCTCTGCTAATTTAGCATGCAAAAAAAGGGCATGCTACTAAAACTATATTTCAGATATCTGCCTACTTTTAAATATTCATGAGGAGCTTGCAGCTTTGAAAGTGAGCTTAAAAGGGTCTTTCTTGCTCACTCAGCTTCACACAACACACAAAGGCACACAGCGCTAGAACGACAGCCTTGTCTATTGTCTTTGTGCATTTTTATCCCCTACCTACTCAATATTCAGAGGAAATCAGGTAGACTTGTTTCCATTAGCTTATAAATGAGCTGTTGTTTTTTTGCGCAGCTATTAATTTTTGATTAGAAATCTTAACTGGAACACAATGTCATCTGTAGCAAATCAGTACTTGTTTAGATGCAGTTTTTGTGATTTAGCAATGTTTATGCCTTCCAGAGGCAGTGAAATACATTACTGCAGAAGCTTTATTGCTGTCATGGGTCTTGTCATGAAAAATGCTCTTTGTGCAGACTCAGACTGTATGTTTCTCTGCTCTATCATTGTGAGATGAGACCAAGCTCTGTCTTTGTTTTGGATGTGGTGGGCATGGTGTTTGTGTACTCTGGTTGACCCACAGTTTTCAGATCTGTGGTAGTGTTTTCACAGTAGGCTCTGGCTCCAAACTGCTCAAACTCAGAGAGTCTCTGTGTTTGTGTGGAAGTCTTTCTCAGGCCCTCTATCATTAACTAAGTGATCTAACTGAAGATGACTGTCTGGTATAGTTCATCTGTCTTGGACACAAAGAATAACATTCATATTTGAATCCAGCCAAAAGTCATCATACATCCATACATTAACAGAGAAATTAGAATGAAAATCACCTGTCACCTGATATATCGGTTTAAATTTGTATAATGCCACCTGTAATAATTAGTAACGATTAACTGTTATTTTCTGTTTGTAGTTTTTAAATTTTTTTTTTTTTCATCTGTTGTGCAGTAACAAATAGGGCCGGATACTTGCATTTACCGCCGAAGCTGAGATAATGGGGAGTGAATGAACATTTCTTTGTGTATATGATGGTTTTAATGTATATTCAGCCAGATCTGATGGATTGTGGTGCAGACACAGAAGTGTGCAGTGTGGGCATGGGCAGATGTCTGTGTTCTGCTGAGTACCATTCTAGTTTACATATGTTTAAGTACTCAGTCACACTTGAACTGCAGGCAGGTGTTTTGAGCACAGCATTGTTGAAGAGTTGTAATATCACACTTCTTTTTATCTGACAACAAGAAAATAATAAATAAAGTAACTGGGTCGTATTTCAAGCCTCCTAATAGATTTATCCCACAGCACAATAGCTCCTCTGTGACACACATATACGTCCGACTTCAACTTATCTCACGACCTGCTGAAGGTTAGCAGTAAATTGGCAGGAATTTCTCCATCACCCAGTTTTTGTAGCCTGTCTTTTGCCTCTGGCTGTGACGTCAAGCTATTGCTCGCAAAATGAGCCCAATCCTTTAACCAGGCTGTTGGCACATGGCCGTAAAAATATCCCCAGAGGCGGTTTAATCACGTTTGACTGAGTGCGTATTTGAAAAGCAGTCAGAGTTATTGTGATGGACTGCACTAGCTCTGTGTTATCAATGTGTGCAACAGTGTTTTTTCTAAGTTCCAGTGATGGTGGGGGTTATTGTCTCTCAGATAACCCCCAAAAAGCATTGAATTAACAGCAGTAACAACTCACTTCTATTATCTCTTTACGAGCTGCATAGATATTTAAAGTTTGAAAGTAAATCAGTATAAACAGAAGCTTCAACAAACATGATAAAATTTTGACCTCAAATAGTTTTAGAACTGTTAGCTTCTCCCAAGAATTATGGCATAGCTTTGTTACCACCCCCCACCTCAGACCTAAAGGAGGATACGCACTGCAATGTTTTTCCTTAAACAGCGAGAGTGCACTGCTAAGCCTGTTAGTAGGCGTCTATTACAGTTGCCCCAGGCTTTACTGTTTGAGACAAAATGCAAGCCAGAGATGAGGGGGGTGTCGGGGGTTGTGCGATTCTGTTGGAGACAGTTTGCAGGCAGTTTTTGGAGAAAGGGTGTTGGGAGGACAATAAGTGTTGCACTGGTAGCCTGAGAGGAAATGGAACATATGTCTTCTTTCCAACTCCCTAAATCTCAAGCAGACCTCACATGAACTGAGCTTCTGGCAAAGCCCATGTCACAGCCTCCACATACTGCTGTACCCACCCCCCATGCTGACAGAGATCCAGCAACAGAGAGGAGGGTCACTGCAAACAACCCTCCCTCTGGGTACCCACCGCCGATCCGCACCCGCCCACCACCCGTCGTCCGTGGCCAGTTACCACTAATCTGCCTCTGCCCTGTCTTTCTCTGAGCCGCACCCGCTGTCCAAACAATCAAACCCCTGGCCATGAGCGCTGACCAGTCTGTGAGGCTCATTGTTTTTGTGTTACTCTCCAGGCTGAAAGTAGTTTCCCCTCCCTTTGTTTTTTATTTATTATCCTTATCCCTTTCTCTGCCACTTCTGCTACTGGAAATATTAACATTCTTCTCATTCTCACTTGTCTTCTCATACTACTTTCTGCTTTTTGAATGGCTGTTTTTGACTTTGCATTACTGAAAAACTTGAGATGAGACAGCCTGGGTATGTTTTTTCCTCCCAGTTTGACTCCAGGCAGTGAGTTGTGAGGAAAACATGTGAGTTCATGTGTGAACGTATGTTTGTATGTTCTTTGTATAATTGATGGCATATGTAAGAAATTACCCAAGGTTTCAAAACATCTCCCAGCAAATTCCAAGGGAAAATAAAGCATTTTCTAGAGATGAAGGTAATGTGTTGCTGTGGGTCAAGCTAGGGTTCCGTGTGTTACTATATAGTTTGTTCATAATCAGAAAATGTGGTTGCAAATTCCTGATGGGAAGCAACCAAGCATTAACTACAGGCTGGACAGTTGATTGGGAGCCACAAGGATGTCCCCTGCCTACAAGAGTGTGAGCTTGTGAAGTGATCTGGTTAACCTGAGTTCTGTCCTCTGTCTGAGCATTCGTGCAAAGAGTCAAATGGGCAGAGAGAGGGAGGGAGACTTCTGGGAAGAGGGAGAAAAAGGAGGACCAGGATGGGAATTGATGGAGGCGTCTGAAACTAGGAGGCCAAGCGTGAAAGAGATGAGAGAGGGAGAGAAGCCCACATTTGGCACATGATCAGTCGCCAGAGAAAGAGAGATTAAGGTCCCATCATTCCCAGCTGCATCATCAGGGCTTTGGCTCTCTCCCCTACAGTTATTTGTCTGTGTTTGTGCGCCAATACCCAGTAAATAGTCAGAAGTTTACATACACCTTGGCTAAATGTGTTCAATCCAAATGAAATAATGACAATTAAGGGGGAATAAGTAATTTTTATGAACTGTAGTGAGGTAATACAGTAGTGTGTGCTTATAAAACTAACTAAAATAAGCTGCAATTATAGTGAAATTGCCTTTAGTTTTTAATTTTAGCAGTGTAAACTTTGCATTTCAGCTCAACAGTTTTTTTGGCACAACACAATGTTTGACTCATCACTTTTATAGTTGTCTTTTGTGAAGTGTTATTAATTTGTCCCAGCTAAATATCTTTTCAACAGTATAATTATTTTTTAACACTATTCTTTGACTTTTGACCAAATACCTCATACGACAAAAAATTAACACTGAAATGAATTAAAAACTGAACTAAAAGTATTTTTAAACAAAAGAAGACCTTGTCACTTACTTTCCCTTCTAACTAGCAAATGTAGTTTCCAAACTAATAAAACTCAACAAAAACTCGAAAGTGAGGATGAAATTAAAAATGTCAATCAAGGATTCGCAGTGATTCAGGATGTTTTAATTTTCCAAACACTTCATTTTAACAGTGTTTGTTCCATCTGTTAGTCGAGTTAGCCCAACTATTTTATGAAGATAATGTGAAATTTCAAAATGGTTTTAATAGTAACGGAGAACTGCATGTGTTTAACACTAGAATCTGCAACTGTTCAAATACCTGTCCAGTTCTTTGTCACTTATTCATGTATCTGTTTAAATGAAGTATTAAAGCCCTCCACCATTGACTTTTCCTGAAATTGTCCTGTTTTATTGTGAAATATAGTCCATATCAAACTATTTATAGCTATAACAGCCAGTAGGTAAAATGCACATCTGTTGAAATGCATTGATATTCACTAATTCATGATCTGATAGATACATCAGGCCAAGCCATGTAGAACAGTTTATAATGGAAAAGGGAGAAATTTGGGTACCAAAGAAATATTGTTTAAAACTAATTTTTATCATCATTTTAATATATTTATACAATGGATCAGGTGCTCCTGAAGTTCAATTATAAAACCAGAGACTAAAACAGATTCATGTTGTGACCTGAAACTTTTATTTGTGCAGAGAAATACAATACAATGACACAGGATATTTTTGTTCTCTAGAAATGGTGCCTGTGTAAATTAGACTTGTTTGGCTGTTTAGCAAATCGTAGCTGCTCTAGAACATGCATAAACACACAGCTCACTGTCTGACACCAGGCCAGTTGGAGTATCTACCCTGCCTGCAACTGAGATGAGGTCTCCTTTGCTTGCTTTTGATCAGGATTAAATGCTCCCCCTTCCCATTTTCAACTCTGGGAGAGCATGCTGTTTTGGTCCTTTGCCAGGCATTGTCAGCCTCTCTAGTTCCCCTTCTCCTACTTGACTTCCTTCTGCCTTTGCCTCTACCCACAAACAAGCCTTGTTTCGGTTGGATGTTTGGATCACACAACCACGGTTCACAGTTGCATTTTTTTAATGGGTCACCTATAGTGCACTATGCTCTCAGACGTTCACGCTTTTCAAATTCAATCAATCAATCAATCAGTAGTACTTTATTTGTCCCTGAGGGGCAATTACATTTTCTCCCACTAAGGGGGAGGGAGCTGCAGCCCCATGAAGAGTGCAGTTCCGTTCAGGTGGGAAAAATTGTGTGTGGGTGTGGGGGGATACAGTGGGTAAGACGAGTAAAAAAGCAGTTTCCAGAATTTGGCTCCTTTAGGGAACATAATTATGATCACATAGAAAAAAACCTAATAGCACGATTAGCAGACAAGTTACAACACAAGACATTCATAACAAAGCAATAGATTTCCAGAGAGCCTTGGATTCTGTAGAGTGTAATTGTGTCCGCTTGGATGTGTGAATGTCTTATCAGTCCTGATAGGAAGTCAATGTGTCTCTCTCAACATGTCCAAAGATAACAAATTCCATCACGATTGCCATGGTGACACATGTCCGTAAGAGTTCACATTGACCCCAAACCAGTGTGTTGTGTGTAAGTGGGGGAGCGAGAAACCAAGACTTTGTTCTCTCACTATCTCTTCCCTGGAGGTTTTCAGATGCAAGGTCACTTGCTCGGGGGAAGCCGAAACAAAAACAAGATAAGACAGTCTTGCTTTCAGAGGCAGAAAAGAATTTTTAGTATTTTTATGATCATTTGCAGACCTCAAATTCTGGTCCATAAAGAGCCCCCATCAATTCCGTGATGTTGACCCCTCCTCGATTTAACTCCGAAATCGTCCCATGTTGCCAGGGCTCTTCCTAACTGCTCCACTTGGGGACAAAGTTTTGCGGGGCACACTTTTTGAACAGCTTTGTCCGTCTTCTTCATTGAACAATACACTAGGAAAACACCCGAGCCAATCAGCAGAAATCCTGTTATCATGGTCCCGAACAGATAAATATACTCCACATCCTCAGTTGAAAGCTGCGAAAGACACCAGTGTCCCCCACATACCCGCCGCCTTCATCCCCTGAGGACATTTCGGGATCCCCCAGACCTGTCTTCCTGTTCAAAAATAGGGTGTCAATTGTATTTAAGGTCCAACTGATCAATTCCATGATGCTTTTGAGTTCGGGTTGAAATGCAGTCAGAGCACGAAGCAAATACACAGACAGGACACAGCAAGCAGGGGGGGAGCGTCCGCTCTTTCTGAAAGCCAGAATAGAAAATTTCAGCTCATGATCCTTTACTGTGGAGAACTGCCGAAAAGCCAGGTGGTAGAAACAGAAGGGGCTGATGGGAAATTGGACCTAAGGTTAGCCAGGCGATCTTTGCTCGAGGTTTAATTGTGTAAGAGCCATGTAATGATTGCTGGCATATCTCTGGAATTAAATCCTGTTAGTCACTGCACCGGGTCAGGGGAACACTCAACATGTGTGTATATGTGTGCATGCATGAGGAAGGAAGGTGACTCTCATCGCACAGGTATGCATGACCAGGTGGCGATCTGACAAGTTCTGTTGTCTCAACCTGAAGCTAGCAACATAGCCCTTCCAACTGGGATCACACTGAGACATGCTGATGTAATTTCTGCTTACTGTGCTGTTTGTAAGCGTAGGCCTGCAATGGAAAATAACTTCATGTAAACCTACACTAATGTGATGGCTGTAGCCTGTATTTTATATACAACCCCAATTCCAGTGCAGTTGGGATGTGTAAAACGTGAATTAAAAAAAGAATGCAATAATTTGCAAATCTCATGTTTCCATATTTTATTCACAATAGAATATGAACAACCTATTAGATGTAGAAACTGAGACATATTACCATTTCATGGAAAATATTAGCCCATTTTGAATTTAATGGCAGCGACACATGCCAAAAGAGTTGGCATAAGGGAAACAAAAGGCTGGAAAAGTAACTGGTACAAATCAAAAACAACTGGAGGAGCATTTGACAACTACCATAGCATATGGTAACACCTCAGTAACATGACTGGGTATAAAAGGAACATTTTAGTGGATCAGAGCCTCTCAGATGTAAAGATTGGCAGAGGTTCACCAATCTGCAACAAACTGCATCTAAACATTATGGAAAAATATCAAAAAAAAATCCTCAATGTGAAATTGCAAAGATTTTGAAGAGCTCTCCATCTAGTGTATAATATCATCAAAAGATTCAAAGAATCAGGAGGAAGGTTGAGGTCAAACCTGGGTGCTCGTTATCGTCAGGCTCACACTGCATTCCAACAGATCTGCATACTTGACTGACTTTACATTAAAATATCAGAGATACGCCAAAACCATTCAGTCTCTCTCCATTATTGCAGCTGTGCTGACTTGGCAAAATCTATACATTATTATTCACCAAGAAGTTGCTGAAAATGTTGAAAAAACCCTATCTCACAATGTTAAAGAAAGTGATTAAAACATTCCTGGATCCACTCTTTTGACTGGATCTGCACCAAAAGTTAATAGCTTCATCCTTACATGGAAATCAGGGCAGTCGTTTTTGCGTAATCCTGTTAAAAGACAAATGAACAGACGCTAGTGAAAACATAACCTCCTTGGTGGAGGCAACAAAGAAAAAATTACCCTGTAATTAGTACCCTGTAATTAGTGTTCTTCTCACTCTTTATTTATTATTATTAGTGGGATTGCTGCATGACTGTTCCACTTCTGTATGTCGTGTCGTTTAACTGATGCTACATTTTTTGTCTGATTCAAACCATTCAAACTTCACATTGTTCAGTTTATTCAGGACATCTCTGCTATTGCATTTCTTAATTCTAAGCTTTATAATTTTTAAAATAGTCAACTTTTTTGACAATTTTTTTTATCCATAGGAAAAGAATGGAGAAGTCTAACGAAATGTGTGGCTACCATGGCAATGACAGTGCTTTGATTCTTTGATTACTACTCCACTGAACAGTTAATTTTACTCTTGCACGTTTCCAGCAAGTTCAATTATTTTGACTCGGCAATCCCTTGCGGTCCCTTCAGATAGCAATTTTTCTAGTTATTATTCCGACACTTTTTTGGAATACATCTCCTTCCACAGTTTTTGACCGATTCACACCAGAACATCAAGCTTGTCTGGGACATTCCGGGAATTAATTTTCATAAATCCATCTTTTGTAGTTTTTAAATAATGTAGTTTTTTATCTTACAAATTTTTCCCCGTAGGAAATGAATGGAGAACTCAAATGGAATGTTCGTGACTAACGTGCCAAGGGTCAAAGGCAGTGGCCTTTGACCCTTTGATGTTAATTCCTACCTCTGATGCCCTCGAGCTTTTTCAGCAAGTTCAGCTATTTTCAGTCAGCAAATCCATGCAATATTTTCAGAGATTGCACATTTTCTAGTTTAATAATTCAGTGCTAACCTTAAATGCTCAATGATAGTTGAAAAGTATATAGTTCAGGATTTTATGCATTTTTTGGTTAATTTTTGTTTGCTGTTGGGTTACTTTGTTAATTTTCTTTATTATTTTGTTCCTTTTGTGGATTATTTTGTTCATTTTGGAGGATAGTGTGTAGAGGTCGACCGATTATTGGCCGGGCTGATTATTGACGTCACTATTTGGAATTTTGACGTATATCGGTATCAGTGTTTTTTTTTTTTTTTTTTTTTTTTTTTACCTGAACTTGGCCTATCCAAGTTCAGGGCGGTGTCACAACTACTTACAGTGTGCAGCAGAATAATGTAAGAGTGGAGTAAACATTAGCATCAGCTTTGCTAGCTCGTAGAACCTCCCGACATGTCTGTGAATGTCGGGAGGCACTACGTTTTCTTTTATTGCCGGGACGCATGCTAAGGTGGAGGCTGATTAGTTTTTACCATAACATTAGTTCGCCGGTCTGGCTCTAAACACTCAGCAGACTATGCATTAGCAATGGGGAGAATGTACACCTGTATGTAATGTGGAGAATAGTGTGCGTTTGTGTGAAAGTCACATGAAAAACTCTACAGCTCACAACTACTACAATA
>JAQQAE010015195.1:0-12132 GCA_029823295.1 Pseudamia nigra
GGAAGAAAAAAAGAAAAAAAAGAAAAAAAGAAAGAAAAAAGGACAGAAAGAAAAAAAGAAGAAAAAAGAAAAAAAAACAAAGAAAAAAAAAAGGAAAAAGAAAACACAAGACATAAAAGAACAAAGAAAAAAGAAAAAAAAAGGAAAAAAAATAAAAAATGGGAAAAAAAGGAAAAATCAAAAAAAAATAAAAAAGGTAAAAAAGAAAGAGATATTTTAACATATTCTAGAGAGTGACTTTTCTAATTGGCCTGAAGGTGGTGCTGGAGTAAAAGTTATCACTCATCAATTACATCAGCATTCTGTATGTTTATACTGTCCTTACTGAACAAATGTTTGTTTCAGTTTACTGAAATTTACAGTTTACAGTTTACAAACAGTCACCCAGGTCAAAAAGTCCATCCTCAATGGAATATGATTTTTTTTCACAGCCAATGTAATAGTAACACAGAAACTATATCTTGTATGTACTGTAGTATCATACTGAGGTCTCAAGGAAAGGATTAATAGTGTCATTCTCAGAGATGTTTATGTTGATCCACTGCTCGAAATGTTATCAAGAAAAACCAGGGTGAAAGAATAAAAATGATCTTAAACATTTGTGAGATCCTGCTTGTTCCAGTGCATCTCGCCTAACCAATGTTTTTAATTGAATTGATGCAGGACAGTTACTGTATATTGCTTGGTTTGTTGATATTATTATTTCTTGATAACATTAACTAATGGCTTATTAAGAGAACATTATGCTAAGATAGAGATTTGTTGGAGTGTCTTTAAAATGACTGAAAAAAGTCTTGTACTCAAGAGTTACATTACAGCTGAAACATACATACTGTACACTAATACCAAGGCAGATCAAATTTGTCCCACAGAAATAGTATATTTACAAAAAATACTGCTTGTTTTTTGTACAACACACTTTCTCTGCATACTTGTTTTGATTGTCATCTCAGGACTGAAATGTAATAAAACAAATGTGCAGTGAAAAGTCAGTCCAGAAAGGTGACTCTTCAGTAAAGATTAAAGTGCTTTAATGGCAGACCTAATGTTTAGGTGCAGACTGGGACCTTCCACAGAGCAGGCTCTGTCCTTGGAGTGGATAAAATCATTTGTGAGCTTCACCACATGGTTCTGGCTGGAGCATGAATATTTATCAGCTCAGACAGATGAGAAGGAGCCAGACCACTTAGTAACATTTTAAACTGGATCCTGTATGTAACAGGAAGCCAACACCAGGGTATGTGTGTGTGGTACCAGTCAGCAGGCAAACTGCTACAGTTTGAACCAGTACGACATGATGTACAAAGGACTGGTCCAGACCATAGTAAAAAGAGCTGCAGGAATCCAATGGGCAGGTAATGAACAAATGAATAACAGGTTCAGAAACATTAGCTGGAAGGTATGGGTCTACTTCATGATGACTAAATCATTATCAAAATATAATTGTCTTAAAATTTCTTTCAAATCAGTTTGTTGTTTTTTGCATCAAATTGCTAATAGACAAACTGACAAACAACCCAATGTTGGCAAAAATATTACCCTCCTTGGTGGAACTGATATGTATTGAAAGTGATTTAGTTGATACAGACTGATACACATATTCAACACATATACACATTAGTAACCTGAACAGTGAGTCACCATTTCCATATTTCCTATGTTCATCTATAGATCTGTCTTTCCTTATGGGTTGTAGAATCTTTTTCATTAAGATGCCATGGTTGTAGTTCAATTTCTTATTTTCTTTCTTTTGTTCATCATTTTGTTCACTATGTTCAATATTTTGTTTGTATATTGTTCATTTTATTTTGGTCTGTTTCTGTTTATTTATTGTGTAGCTTATCAATGATTTAGATATTTTTGTTCACTTCCATTCATTTTGTTACTTATTTTGTCTATTTTTATGTTTATTTCTGTTCATTTTCTTCATTTTTAAAATCCGTTTCATTTTTTTCATTTTGTTGATTTGGTACTTAAGTTCAATCTTACACTTTTACATTTTAAATAGTACAATTCATAAAAAATACTCCAAATTATGGGTTCATTTTCTGTCAAACTTGAGATGTTATTGCAGTTCAAACTTAATTGTATTATGTGTTGTGAACTTAAAAACTGTGGGAACCTCAGATCTATTTAAATGTAGTCAAGTAAAACCTGAGTCTAATGAAAGTCTAACTGCTGCTACAAACATGTCTGTTCAGTTCAGAAAATGACATCTGACTGTGGAAAGTCTGCACTGGGTGTTCGTGGGACTCCTAACCTTGTGCAGACATGGGGGAGCGCTGTCAGTCATGCTGCGACTGGTCTGGGTTGATGGAGACACAAATAATGGACTGTGACACAGGGTCTGAAGCGCTACGAACTGCATCTCGTCTTCTGTCGGGAAGTGTGTGGGGACACTGAGACTTGGGAAGGGACCCTGGAGGAGCTCCAGGAAACATTGTGCAGAGGTCACCTGCTGGGCAGCTGAGTGAGATGAGGAAAAAAAGAAGAGATACAAATTCTCTACATGCCTCTGGTAATGCAACATTAAAAGTGGTAATTCTCCATATCATACCAGCCTCAGGCACCAACCAGAATAGTATGAATTTTCACCATTTCAACTCTCTGTGGACTTCTCTTGATAAAGAAAGACTTAAAAAAGGGGCTGAAGGTGAAATGTTGCCACCAGTGAAGTTCATATGAATGTTTCCTGACTGAATGAATGAATTATGCTTCGATAAGTTGTTGGAGGATTTTAATTTTAACTGTGCACTGCTAGCAATTCTTCTTTTGTACTTTAGATGGCACTACTGTCCTAATAATGTGTTAATTAAACCTGCTACTTGACTGAAGCGTTAAGCCTGCATATTGTGATGGCACTCAATATAACTAATATCAACAAGATAAAGGTCTAGTGTGTAAGCTTAGGGGGATTTAAGGGGATCTAACTGGAATATGATATGCATAATTATGTTTCATTATTGTCTAATCACATGGAAATGAGAATGTTTTCATAACCATACAATAAGGTATTTATGTCCACAGTCCACTGCGTTGGACCCACTTCCTTTTTATATTTCATAGCTGGTGGCATCAAGTGGTAAAGGCACATATTGTGAAAAATGAGGATTCACGTCTTTTTCTATTTTTAAAACAGACCCAAAGGCTCTGAAAATAATGCATCTCCCCTGCCGCTGCATCTACCACGCCCACTGCATCTACCACGCCCACTGCATCTACCACGCCCACTGCATCTACCACGCCCACTGTATCCTATAGCTTCTGGCTTCTGAACACACCTGATCTTGATCTTTAACAGTGGGCGAGGCAGACAGTTGGAAAACATGCAGAACAGTGGCCCTAGAGGACTGGAATTTGAGACCCCTGAGCTACCATTATCATTTGACACCCATGCTCATATGTTAAATCCATGGGCACATTACTGAATCAGCAGACTTTATGCTACAATTTGGTGTCAGTTTCCTGTCTATGGTTTTATTTGATACCTCGCTGTAGCAATTTTTCCTCAACCCCTGTAAATATAAGCATTCTGGATGACTACATGTGGAATATTGCCTATATCTGGATCAAACTGTGTGGTATGATAGAATCTATCAATGTGATTAATGGTGTTATCCTGTGTTTTTTTGCCTAAATTTCCTAGGTCTTATTTGTGGCGTTACGTGGACAAATGTTGAAATTGGCCCTATTTCGCAATGGTGAAGAATTTATAAATTTTCTTGATTCAGATGATGATCCAGATCACTCCCAGGATCTAATCGATTGGTCTTTATGCCATTTCCTGAAAATTTCATCAAAATCTGTTCCTAATTTTTTGAGTAATGTTGCTATCTAACAAACAAACAAAATAAACTACAGCAAAAACATAACCTCCTTGACGGAGGTAATATAAAATACATAAAATACATAAAAATCTAAATTTTGTTACAGGAAATTGGGTTTTTTGAATCCCATAATTTACATTTACATTTACATTTCAACTATTACTCAAGAAAAAAATGCTATTTAGTGAAGTTCAAAAGGACAATACTCTCATTTATATTGCACACGACTTTCTTTATGTTTGTGGCATCATGGGCCTATGAACTGATCCTCATTGCACATTTCAGTAGATGTGTGCTCATGACAGTACAAAGAAAAACTGGCAGCAACACATTTAATGTAATTCATTTAAAACATGACTCACAGATTAGTGCAGCAAATCTGCATATGATTATTAAAATAATTAAAACAGCAAGACCTCCTGTAAAGACGATGAAATCAATATTAATAGATCTTATTGTTCATGTTCTCAATATTCTCAGATACAAAATGTATCAAGGCAGGAGGAATCTGCTGAACTGGGCTAGAAAATGCCTGTTTTAAATTTAAATTAAGATGCATGGGCGCTAACAGGCTTATCTTTCTCTTGCACATGTTATGATGTATGTTCACTGTGTGTAGTACGGGTAGCAGAAGGGGGGTTTTATTGAGTTTCTGGATTATATGATACCATGTGATCAAAGGGATGTACAGTACACTCAAAGCACAGAATTCTATCTGTTATATTTGAATGCAAATGAAAGAGTCATTTATGTCATATCATGACTTTTTTGGAAGCAGAAAAAGCATGTTTGAATGATTTTGTGGAGTAGTACTTTGAACTTGGTGTAAGTGCATAAAATATGAAGCACATAAAAAATTAATGCTGTATACTCTACTACAATTAATGATCAGAACAAACATGTCTAAGTGTCTATTGTTAGTTTGAATGAATTGCGAGAAAGTGGCCACTTGTAGTTTGCATCATCAAAAAGAATTTAAATCACATGTAAAATATTACAGAGCTCGTTCTCAAAGCACTGGCAGGTTGTTGAATGAGCATATAGTATGGCTCTCTTTTTCTTGTTTGGTTATATTAAAAACTAGAAATTTTCCTCTTCACTTGAATTTATAAAAGAGGGAATATTTTAAGCTAAGCGAAGCAAAGCAAAAACTAAGGTTTTTGATAAAAATCTCTGCCTTATGGATGGTATGAAATAGAGCATACTGTAAATATATGTAAGTTGCTATTAAATGTTAATTATTAATTGTATAAATGAATATTCCTGAATCTTTTTACAATGCCGTTACCTCATGAGACAGTATAATCTGAATTATTTATCTATGAATTTGTGATCGGTGCCAGGTGTACAGTGTGAGCAGCATGGGGGATTATACAGGAGAGGGAGAAATGCTTCCTCTGACAAACCCTACTGAGCAAGGTGGCCTGTGCTTCACATCAAAATGTTAAATCTTCTACACCTGACAGAGCTCCTCTGACAGGAGAGCTGTGTCTCATTATAGGTGACTCATTATCTACTCGCTGTGCTATGTCTCTGTGTGCACGTGTGTTTTTGCATGTGCATTAGCTGATACTGTATGTGCACATCTGTGTGTTGTGACATTTCCTCATTTGAGCGTGTGACATTTACAAAGGTGTCATGTTTCAAACAAACACAGTATCAAAGAAAGTTTTAGAAATTGCCAGAAAAGTGACAACAAGGAGAACAAAGGTCAGTTACTCTCATAAACATGACAGTGCACTAACCTTTACTGCATGTCCATTATTGTACCCCACATCCAACATCACATCTTCTTTCAAGACGTGACAGCCTCTTTCTTTCTGTTTCCTTGAACTTTCCTCCTGCTCTGTGTTCATCAGCTCTTGCTATTGCTCTGCTTTATTCAAGAGATCTGCTGTCAGCTCCCTGATTTCTCATTCAAATAAGTGGCGTGGGTTTGTGAGCAAAACCACGTTTTTCATTGAAGTGGATGCAAGGATGATATTAATTAGCATAATTGCAATGACCATGTGGACTGAGATTATTGTGTGGCTGCTAGGCTGTCTGTTCTATTGTAGCTGCTCTTGGAGCCTGTGGATTGCTCATTGACTCACCCAGCAGTAGCGTTTCCTAGCAACGCCTCTTGAATGTACTATACAGTACTTCCCCATCTCATGGGCGCCTTTAATAATCTGCTTTGCTATTTCCATGTAAGCTTTGTTAAAAGATTTATGGCGCATTTGAAACTGCTTCTGTTGCTGGTGTTCTCACAGTGTACATCAGTAAACAGTGTAGATTCATAGGATAAAATTGTGTTTACAACATGGCTTTTTCACGAAGGCCTTTGTATGACAAGAGATGACACAAGTATGGAAGGACTCCACACAATGAGGGAAAATGCTGACCAGTGTTCACTGTTCTGAATGATTTACTCCAGAATGACAGCAGTGTGCTGCTGAGTGGCTTTGACCTGAGAAATTTCATCAACTATGCCGCACTCCTGATGGACAGTATTAATAAGTGATGATAATTTCACACAGGGCCCTCTTTGTCATGGCAAACCTGTCTCAGTGCATACATCATTGTACTGTATATTCTGTTGAGAAATAGATGTATAGTTCTTAGCAATAGTCCTGGATCATGGGTTTACCATACCACAGTCTATAAAACACAGGAGTACGTTAGGAAGAGATGAGCTAAGGGCAGCAGAAAGGTTACCTGTTTGCACATGATGAATTCTGGCATCGTGTGTATGTTGCCTGAGTCTGGCTGTGAAATTTATGGCCCATGTAAAGCCTCCTCATCATGTAGCTGACAGACAATATATATTCTGTTGAACTGGAGATCATGACTCCTGCTGCCTTGTGAAATTGCAACTGAGCTCTCTCTGAATCACCATGCAGTGAATCTGTCTATAAGTGGGTTGGCATGTAGTCTTTAAAGCTTTCATGTTGGCCTAAAATTACAACATGTATTTTCATCGCCTTTTTGTATTTTATTCCACTCCCACCACCACCATCTTACTCTAGTCCTACATTTATCATTATTCAAAATTGCTTGACCTGTACCTTCATTCACAAATGGATTCCTCATCTTACTGTCATGTATTCTGCCACAGAAGCTAATGCGCTGTATATAAGTACGTATTGAGAACTACAGCTTCTTTGCATCACAAGGTCTAGTGGGACTTGACATGTTTTCTTGAATCATGTTCGACTGTACGCTTGTCCCAGACTTCACATGGTTTTGTTTTATTCATGTCTAGCATTGAACTTCCTCTCCCATCACACAGAGCTAAGTTAGACCTGTGATTCACTGCTGCTCTCATATCATCACATCAGATCCATATCATTGGATCTTGCTAATGTGCACTTGTATTACCAGCGGGTAACTTTAAACCTATTTATTTATTTTATTAATCTTTTTATTTATTTTATTTATCTTTTATATATGGCGCCTTTTATTATGTCTGAAACGTTGAATGTATGTCACACACTCTGAGCTGCTGGACACATACTGTAAATTTCCCCTTTGAGGATGAATATTTATGTATGTATGTATCTATCAAACCATCCATCCTTGTACCAAATCCACATCCTCCAATTCTCTGTCCATTTGCATTCACTCGTCCACTCTCTCCTTCTCTCTCTCTCTCTCTCTCTCTCTCTCTTCACCTGTTCCCTGAGGTAAAGAAGATGTTGTCTCCCATCTGGCTGACTTCACAGCAGACTGACAGTCTGTTGCTGTCCTCTTGTGCCTTGATGCTGCAGAGTTTTCATGCCATTGCCAGAAGCCCCACTGAATTAATTGAACTATATTTAGAGGGCTGCAACTAAAAATTGTCTTTTTGATTGATTAAATGTTAATTCTGTTAAAATACTGGAGAAGGATCCTTGGACTTAACAGCAGCAAAGTCTACAGATGCTTCAGTGATTTATAGCTATGACAAAAACAAATAAGGTGTAAGATTAAATATAGCACCTTAAAAATACTGGCAAATTACGTTTGTTTAAGTAGTCAGTAGCAGTGGCATCAAATTCAACTTGCAAATAAAGCTTATGAAATTATACAATACAATTATTTTGCATTTTTGTCATATAAGCATACACAATTAGAACTGCTGGGCAATAAACAGCTTTGTAAATATTTAGTGGACATCTGTGACAAAGTGGTGAAAAGACAACATAAAGGTAACATAAATGTCTTATGTGTAAATGTGGCTCAAAAATCTACCATAAACATATATTACATTTTGGTATTACAAATTTGAAAACAAAATAAGTTGTACAGTAGTTACATTACAGTCAAAAAATGTTGGAAAAAAATCTATATACTATACAACCTCAGATCAGAAATAGTTCAGACAATATGAAAAAAGCTTATTTCTTAAAAAAAAAAGCAGCACTATTATGATATACTTGGACTTGTATTTTAATATAGATGGAGTGAACACAACAGACTTCCTGTGTTATTCCTCAAAAAATGGACAGGGGCAGTTTAAGGCTAAATCACTTTAAAATGACATGATGTGAAACAGCTGTCGTGAAAAGGTCATTTTAAACATGATTTGGTACAAAAGCAGCATCCATGAAGACGTTTAGGTATTAAGGAGAAAAGAGTTTTTATGTGTTCATGAGACAATCACTGAACTCTTTAAGATTATGTTCCTCAAACAAGAACAAGGAAGAGATTCTGGATTTTTCACACATTGTGAAACATAACATCATTTACTATTTCAGGACAGTGGATATTTTACAGGAATAGGCGTGTAGGATGCAGGTATACATACACTCAAAATGGTCTTGCACTTATACAGTATAGCACCTTTCTATCCTACGGCACTCAAAGCGCTTTGCACTGCTTTCCATTCACCCAGTCACACACCAGTGAACATTTACTGGGAGCAATTTGGGATTCATTGTCTTGTTCAAGGACACTTTGGCTTGTGGACATGAGGAAACGGGGATTGAACCACCAACCTTCCTCTTCATGAACGCCCCACTCTGCCTACTGAGCCACAGCCGTCTAAGAATTATACTGTAAGAATTATTCATGCTGCTGCTTTTTGACTCTTAAGTACTTATTTCTATGAGTACTTCCACTGTACCAGAGTCACTGTAATTATAAAGTAACAGTAGTTTTATTTGAATACTGTTTCTGTGTACTCTACCCACTATAGGGCAGCATAACTGGGCCATTCCATATAAAATCCACAAATTTAAAATTATCATGTTGAATGTTGATGTGTAAATAAAAATGTTAACTTCATGCTGCTTTCTCATTCACAGTACATGGAAACATCACAGAGAGTATGATAATAAGCTGACACAGAAGGACTCATGGCTACAGGTTTAGTTTAGCATCAACAAGTAGATAAAGATGAGTTCTTTCAAATGACCTAGCTTTCATCGACCAATAATCTATCCCACATGGTGTTAGGACTGGTCAAATATTGCCAAAAATTAAGTTTTTTATCTTCCTGTAATTATAACACAAATCATTAATGAGGGAAATCATGCTTATTTTTATTTCTTTGTATTTTAGGCATTAAACTGATCATAGCTCTGTTTATCAATCTTACAGATTTCCAAAGATATAGATGGTAGCTCCTTATTTTTTTTCCTTTGATCAGATAGTTGAAATAGAATAAGGTTTTGCTTACCTTGACATGTTTTGATTACTTCCTGTAACTGTCCTCAGACTGAAACATGTCAAGGTAAACAAAACATTATTCTATTTCACTGCCTGATCAAGGGAAAAAAAATAAGATATAAACTTAGATGACAGTATGAACCTGTTTGGAATCGAAGTTAGCCGCTGAGAAAATCACAATTAAAATTTTTTTTAAAGTTTGACTTTATGTTGTGAGACCTCAAATGCATATAGCAGTATTATAATTAATATTTTTGACAGAGCTAGTTTGTGTCTTTCAACCCTGCAATTTCCATTCACCCACATCTATCACATACAAAGTTATGAAGCTCAAAAATGACAGAAAAAAATGATGTGAATTTTAAGTCCCAAATTTCAACCTACTCCTGACTCAAAAGTCTATAACTCAAAAAAATTTCACCTGAACAAAGAAAAATTTGGTATGGAGTCATTCAATGTGTTGTAGTCACTGGAATAAAAATTTTATTTGAATGTGAAGGGGTAATATGGGAGCCACTTGTTGACCTTCTGTTGAATGTCATTCATATGTCGCTGACAGACCAGTGGTAGTCGGGATCACTACAGACAAAAACACCAGTCTATACGTTTCTGTTCCATGTTGCCAGCTTTACTTCAACTGTATATACCTATATGATGTGTTTGTGTGTGTATCACTTATGTCTCTATTAGTCCTGTTGGGCCATGTGGTAAAAACATTTTAAATTCAGCTTCAGATACATGTTCATCCCAGTTCATTACTTGCTGTCTCTGTCTGAATAGTCCATTTTATTAAGTGCCTGACATCATAATAGATGTTAACTGAGTGTGCAGTTCAGCATTTCCAGTGAATTGACAGTCATCTTGCATTCTTAATCTCTCTTTAGTGTCACTGACTGCAGGGAAGAAATGTGACACTGATATTATCCCACTGAGATAAGATTCTCTTCAAATGTGGGCCTATATTTAATTTGTTTGCCCCCCCTCGACATCACATTTAGAGACACAGCTTTACAAGGGTTCTGAAATGTTGTGACTAATGGCTGAGCATATGGCTTCCAGCATTAGTCAGTGTTTTGACTCGAATATTCTCAAATTACACTTAACATAACATACATTCATTCTTCAACAGGCTTACATTGTTTGTCATGTCAATCCCATGCAGGTAAAATAATTCTAAGGGAGTATATTGTATCTTTGGTGTGATCATTGATTACATTATTGAAATAATAACATTTTAGGTCATAATGTGTTGCAGTTTAATCTTGTGTGTTTCATTTCTGCAGTGTGTCTTAATTAAGCCATTACAAGACAGATTTCTAAAAGCCTGCCTTGTCTGGTGTTAATGAGCCACCACAGCTGTCCACTGTGGTTACTTTCAAGGCCATGCCATGCTCATTGGACTTGTGTAAAATAAAATGAGGACGTATGAGTCAGAAGTGAGGAGAATTCACAGCAAGGTGATTAAAGGTAGTAATGGAGGCCCTTTCTGGGAGCAAAAGATTAAGCCAGTGCTGCTTTCTCATCTTCCTCAAAGCCAGAGCCATTTGATGTGGCCCCTACAGGCGGCTCGTCCTAAACTAACATTTCTCAGCAGCAGAACACAAACGAAATACACATATTCAAATGTGGTTTGATGAGAATGGCTATCATTAGACGATAAATTGAAAGATTGGCTTGGCACATCACAGGCAGCATTTGAAATTTCCCCCTGCTGAGAATTTGGTGACAGACGATTTTGTGTGTACTCTGCCAAATATGTGCAAACAGATAAAGTCTCTTAGTTCTTCTGACTTTGGGAGATCGGACTGTCATGCAATGTAAGCATTCAAATCTGGTCTTACACCCACAGCAGCAACATACTGTATTCGACATATAATCACAGCAAATCAGTTTTGTGACTGTATCTTGAGACACTTAGTGAGAATAAATGCAAAGTATACCCTTGGCTAATACTCTTAAATGTCACAATTTGCTGTTGTTTAACATGCAACACAATATTCATTTTCTGTTGGTCTCACCTTGTGACCCGTATTCTTCGGTGGTCATCAAATTAGGACCTACTTTTATTGAATTCAAACTAGACAAGTGCATTTTTTAAGACACTACTAAACATAGAGTGTAATAAGAGTAACAGACATATATTTCCCAACAGTAATAGTTTGAACTAAATATGTATGTGTTTTATCATTGGCATTAAATTCATAATGCAAAATAATCAGAAATGGACAGAAAATGAACAAAATATTCACAAAATGATCCAGACACAAAATAAATTTTTTTAAAAATAAACAAATTTAGAAAGAATGAACATAATAGTTGAGGAAATGGACAATATAACCACAGAAATGAACAAAATAATGCACAAAATAAACAAAAATGAACAAAACATTCAAGAAACTGAAAAATTGAAAGACAAATTGAAGAGACGGATATGGTAACAAAAGAGCCCAGAACAACCTCCAAACAAATTTACTCCAAGGTCAAGGTACATCAGTATCAGATCGCACCAGCCGTCGATGTTTGAGCCAAAGTGGACTTCATGGGAGACGACCAAGGAGGAAAACAAAACATTAAAAAGCTAGACTGGAATTTGCCAAACTACATGTTGACAAGCCACAAAGCTTCTGGGAGAATGTCCTATGGACAGACGAGACAAAACTGGAACTTTTTGGCA